>PVHP010022456.1:0-28400 GCA_004024765.1 Zapus hudsonius
TTGCTTGGGAATGAATGGACAGTAGCGGACACAGACCTGGCTTGTGCTCAGGGGCCTGTTTTCAGCCCTGACCTCATCTACCTGAGCAGGTGTCTGTGTCGTCTTGTGTTCAGACCTGGAGGGGAAGGTTATCAGAGTGACTCAGCCACCAAGCTTCTGGCGGCCCCCCTGTGGAGTTAGGAACCTTCTTGTCCACTGGAGTCTAGGAGAGGGCTGCTCTCCACCAGGCTGGGGTTTCTTGTTGCTGGTGTGTGGAAAGAAGACATTGGTGATAAGGTTGAGAGGAAACGGTGAGGTCAGTGATTACCTGAGGCCTGAGTCTTCCTCAGGGGTTGGTCATCCTTGGTCAGAACCTCTTGGGGTACAGTTGCACCCAGCATTGTGAAGAGGAGCCTTCTAGAAGGGGGTGATTTCTGCCTTGTTTCTACCCGTCTGGATGTTCATCTCCTACGCTTCAGAACAGTTTGGAGCTACTCAACAGAGGAGCTCATGAAATGATATCATCCATGGTGAATTTGTGATAAATGTGTTCTTTCTGAATATATTATGATATGTTCCCTGAGTAATTACTTTGCAGAGGTGTGGAATGTTGAGCATTCTGCTGCCTGCATGTAGATGTTCTCAGAGACTTCCTCCCCTTCCTCCTACTCTTCTATCCAGAACTGTCCTGCTGGGGAAGTTAGAGTCTCCTTCTGTGGTTAGAGTGGCAGCCTCCTTAACTTACTCTTGATAAACTGATCCTCTTGTGCAGGTCACTCCCTTTTCTTGTTTAAGGTTTCAGGAGATTTTTGCCCTCCCTGTCCCTCCCTTCCTTCTTCAGGGGACTTTCTCAGGAGAGATGATCTTCTACTTCATCCCGAATCATTTACTTAGATCCAGAACAAAAATGATAATGACCAAAGTACCAAGGAGTGTTCTTACAAGATTTCTATAGTCTAAAAAGTACCCTCTAGGGGGCTGGGGAGATGACTCAGCAGTTAAAGGCTCTTATTTTAAAAAGTACTCTTGGAGACTGGGGTGATGGCTTGGTTGGTGAATTGTTTTTCAGTCCTTTTCAGGACAGGGCAAAGGTATAGATATTGTAGGCTGGGCAGATGTGGCTCAGTCAGTAGGATGCCTGCGTAGCATTCACGAAGTCCTGGGTTCAATCCTAGAATCACATAAAACCAAGTCTGGTTGTGTACATCTGTAATCCCAGTGCTAGGGAGGTGGCCGTTCAGGAACTGAGGTTCTCTGCTGACGTTCTGCCAATAGCCAAACACCCTGATGTGATATGGAAGTCTGGAGTCTCTGAGGGTGATGGAGCCTTTCTGAGCAAAAGTTTCACTGAGTCAGGGGCCTCCAGGCTCTTGTCTTATGAATTCAAAGAATTGAAACCCACAGATAAGGCTTAGAGAGATTTTATTGGCTTTTAGATAAGAATTTTAAGTGCTTAAGAGAAGAAAAGAGGAGAGAGTATAGCTAGCCCCTGCCCATAGAAGGTAGAAGTGGGGAAAAGCCCACCTAGAGATCCAGATAGGGGTTTTTGTAGGCTGAGCTAACCAGTCAGAATGTCAGGTTCAGGTTTAATTCTTCCAGGAGTCTTAGTTTGAGAAACAGCAAACTCCTTCATAGGAGGGACTCCTGTGGAGTTTAAGGAGAAACAGATCTAGGAAAGTCCTTTATGCAGTTAGAGACAAGGAGGAGGTGTATCCTCTTACCTCTTAGCACAGTGGATATTGGAAGGACAGGCTCAAGGACATTCATCGATTTAATTTTTGTGGGCCCTGTTATCCCTAAGCTGCCTCAGTGGAGGCAGGAACATAAAGGTTACCCTCAACTACATTCGGAAATTGAAGTCAATCTGGGCTATATGGAACCCTGTCTCAAGCAAATTGTAGGCTGCTGTAGTATTGGCATCTTTCACAGCAGGTCACAGGAGGGAGATGAAGGTAGAAGTGTGCAGATGACCCTGCGGACACTGTTGGCAAAGGTTGGTGGCACTTGGCAGACAGTCTGCATTCAGTCTTCACCCATCACTGATGTCCTGAATATGATTCCCATATTGCAGTCACCCAACACCAGTATGCTGCCATAACTCATCTTGAAGTGGAGGCCAGTCTGTGAATATGGCACATCCAAGCCACATTGACAATTACACAGAAAGCTTGCCTAGAAACCACACAGTAAGCAGTGAGAATTACTGTATTTTTCAGATCAATGGGGTCATAACAGATTACAGGGTTATTTAACAAATTTGTGAGCTGACTAGACAGAGACCCTGACTTTTATTCCCTAGGGTGGGTATGTCCATTGGATGGTGGGGTGGGACATAAGAGAGTGTACTATAGTTGGTGAGCTTCCCTGTGCCCATGAGATAGGCTTCAGAGCTTTGCTGACCTTCCTTCACAGAGCAGCCTGGTGGGACATGAGGCAGCTGGAGTCAGGGCAAAGGGAAGGTGTCTCTTGAAGAGCCAGCACTGGCAGGGGAGGAGGAGTGTCTTATAGAACCAGCACTGGCAGGGGAGGGGGAGTGTCTTGTAGAACCAGCACTGGCAGGGGAGGGGGAGTGTCTTGTAGAACCAGCACTGGCAGGGGAGGGGGAGTGTCTTGTAGAACCAGCACTGGCAGAGGAGGGAGAGTGTCTTGTAGAACCAGCACTGGCAAGGGAGGGGGAGTGTCTTGTAGAACCAGCACTGGGAGGGGAGGGGGAATGTCTTGAGAGACTGCACTGGCATTGGCAAGGTGAGTGGCAGGTCCAGTCTTCCAGGTGGCTTCTGGTTCGTGACTCAGGATGCAGATGGATTCTACATGAGGGATCTCCCTTCTCTCCCTGCCAGGCATCTGGGTACCCTTCATCTTGCCCTTCCTCCCCCTACTCATCTCCCAGGAATGCACAGTGTCCTTGCCCTGTCTTGGTAGCCCAGAGGATAGTGTGTGAGGCAGGTTCTTAGTGAAGACCAGTAGAGCACTGATGGATAAGCCATGAATCCAGGCTGAGGAGGAAGGGCTGCAATTCCTCTGGGTCTCTTCTAACTCAACTTTCATAGCCGAGACAGTAGAACAAGAAGCATGAAGCCAAGCTGAGCACTGTGCTCTGGAGTTGGCATATAGTGCTTTCCTTTATTTAGGTAATTGGGAGGAAAATGCTGTTTTAGGTTGATGGTTCAGATTGACAGATGGAGCTATAGGGAGGAGGAATTCCCACCGAAGAGAGAGCAGAGACAGCAGAGAGGTAGTCCTCCTGGCGCAGGCAGTAGAGGTGGCAAGGCAGGAAGGAACCAGGAAAGGCTTGGGACATACATGGAAGTGGGGAGAGGAGAGTGGTATCCAGTGGCCCCTCCACCCCAGTGCTGGCATAATCCCAGCACGAGTCTTGATGCTTCCATAATGAGATTTGAGCGTGTGTGATAGGTTCTTGCTCACTGAGTCTTCACAATGGACTAAAGTAGGTGCTGTGCCACTATTCTAATTCTATAGATGAGTAAATGGAGACACAGAGAGGTCCGAAATGGTTCCCAAGGTCACACAGTAAGTGCTGGAGCTAGGCTGGGTTCACATTGAAGTCCATTCACACTGACCACTGCCCGCAGCTTGCTGTGCCTGAGATGTAGAGGGAAAGAGGAAAGACATGATGGTCTGTGACTTCCTTCTTCACCTTTTTTGCTGTCCCTCGTTCATGCCTGCTATGGATGCATGTGGGGATGTTAGGGGATGAGGTTTGAAGTGCTGTGTGCTGAGCTGGATGATGAAACACTGGACAAGGACCGTGAGGCATACTGTAAAGACACTCAGAACTGAGCTGTAGGAAATGCATTTGGGGAGTCCATGTCCCTGGTTTTCCACCAGTGGGAGAGGTTGGTTGATGGAGGAGAGGCCCCACTGGGATGGGAGACCAGGGTACTGAGAGAACTAGGAGAGGGCTCCTTCCCTCCCGAGCTGACAGCTGGGAGGGCCCCATGCTGCTGCCCTGTCCAGGGGTCCCTGCCATCAATGTTAAGGAGCTGTTGAGCTTCCAGAAACCCTTCCCACCAAGCCTGAGGCCAAGCTGACCTGGCAGGTCATAGGGTGGAGGTGGAGTGGCTTTCATGGTGAGTCACCACAGGCCTGGTTTTGGTTTTCAGAGAACTGTGGTAGCAGAGTTCAGGCCAACTTCTTCCTGGCTGGGGTGAAGCTGTGCTGCTCACTGGCACCAGGAAAGGATGGCCCGAGGATTGGAGGTGTGGGCACAGTGCTGCCCACCACACTGTAGTCATGGCTGCGGTGGCTTTGCCTCTTCATCCTGAGTGCTCCTTTTCACACAAAGCTATATTCTACCTCTCTGGTCCCTATTCTTTTTAACTTATACGTCGACAGTTTTCATAATATATATATAATGTAGTTGGTAATAACCCCCTCATTACTTTCTTTTGTCCCGTTTCCCTCCCTCTTTCATTGAACCCCCTTTTCTTTCCAACTCACCCCTCTCCTATTTTACTATCATATAAAAATGACATCTAGCCCCCATTCTATGTCCTTCTGTTCTGTAGTCTCTCTCCAACTCCCTCCTCCTGTCTCCTTTCCCACACAGCACTGGATCTTCTCAGGCTCCTGAGAGCCGCTGATTTGACCCAGTGGCACATAGGTGGGGACAGTGCAGGCCTGAAAGGTGACAGGGCAGAAGTCTGGGTTGCTTCCTGGAAGACTCACCTTAGTGGGCAGGACCACTTCAGCTGTAGGGACCAGCGGCCATTATACTTCATTCTCCTTTCCCGACAAACAAGTCTCCTTGGCTGGGGTAATGTGTCCGCAGGAGAGGACAGGAAATGTGAACACAGACTATGGCCATAATGTCTAAACATGCCCCATCTCATCTGATCTTAAAGATGGATTTTCTAGGGCTGGAGGCACCTGCTTGCAAAGCCTGTCGATCCGGGTCCTATTCCACAGCACCCACATAAAGCTGGGTGCACAAGGTTGCACATGCATCTGGAGTTCCTTTGCAGTGGCAAGAAACCCTAGCGTGCCCTTTCTCATTCTCTCTCTCTGCTTGAAAGGACAAATGTTTAAAATGTGAATGCTCTTAGGTGTTGAAATGGAACATTGAGGGCTGGAGAGATGGCTCAGCGGTTAAGGCACTTGCCTCCAGTGCCTAAGGCCCCGGGTTCAATTCCCCAGGACCCACATAAGCCAGAACCACAAGGTGGTGGCCCTGGTATGCTTTCTCTCTCTCTCTCTCTCTCTCTTTCTCTCTCTCTCTCTCTCTCTCTCCTTGAAAAATGAATAAATAAAATTTTAAGAAAAAGAAATGGAACATTGACTCTTAAATCGTGCTCAGCTGCCCCATCCCCAGGTGAAAAACAGATGACTCTGTGGAGTTTCTATTTCAAATTTCTTTTATTTTGACATTCACTTGGTTGTGATTCCAAGTTATCAAAGATGCAAGATGATAAATCGGCAGCAGGCGTAGTGAAGTGAGGCTGAGAAAGATGGCGGAGAGGACCGGGCATCCCCTGGCCCTTCCTCCTTTTCTTCCTATTTGGGGATCAGTTTGAGTGTACAAATAGTGTCCCATGTAGTACAGCGTCCACAGCTAAAGGACAGTGCTGTTGAGTGTAGTGAGCGGCTTCGTCCACAAGGTGGAGCCCTTGCAGCTCTAGCTAGGCCTGGGCTGGAGCCCTGGTGCTCAGAGCACTGTGGGTTGAGGTGAAGGGTGTGGCCACCTTCTCTACCATCCAGAACTCACACTGCTGTGGGTTAACAGCATTCAGGTTGAAAGAGCTACCAGACTCAATGGCAAAGGGTACTTTGTGCTCAGGGACATGGAGGACAAGAAGGTAGTAACTGTTAACTGGGTTGTCCTGGTTTTGTTTTGTTTGTTTTTCGCCTCAAAGCCAAGAGGTATGATGATGGCATGGTTATTTTGGGTGATGAAGACTATGACTGTGGAATTTCAGGGGATCAAGGCACTGGGCTAGTTGTCAGGAAGCAAGGAGTACCGCCAGGCCCAGCAGCTTATCCAGGGGTCGCATGTGGCCCAGGGAGGGCTGAAGGGACTGGGAGAGACAGATCTCATTTCCCTTCCTGGTGCAAGGTTGTTCCCACTTGAGGTTGCTCAGTAGGAGGCAGACAAACATGTCTGCTTTTCACCAACTAGTGAAATGGTTTTGTCTTCTAGTCCTGTGGGCTTCCCGCTAAGCTTCCATCCCCCCAACTCCGTGTTTGGTGGTTCTCAGTCCTCAGTAATGTCTCTGAACCCAGGATCAGATAGCTGGTGAGTACATCTAGCCCCTGCCAGGATGAAGACAAGAGGAGATGACCTGGTTGGCAGATCTTTTTAGGAAGTCTTCGGTTTGTGGAGCATTAAGGGGACTTTTGAGTACTTCTAGGCTGCCTGTGTTTCCCTGGAGGAAAGGGGAGTCCCAACAAAGATAAGTGACTGGTCTCAGGGCTAATGAATGACCAAAATATGGCCAGAGCCTGTATGCTGCTTCTTATCCCAGTATGTGTGATTTCCACTTTGAGATGTGAGGTGCCTCATCCCTGGGCTGCACCCTGCCAGGCCATCCCCCTACCCACCCTCTGCAGCATCTAGTGACTCAGGAAGGAAGCATTAGCTATCCACTTAGAAGGGAGGACCTTTAAACTGCAGAGGTTTAAGAAAACTTAGGTATACTTATTAAAAACAAAAAAAAAAAAACACAAAACATAAGGCCACTGCTGGGTGATAAGTGGGAGGTGGGACTTGGACTTGGGGCTACAGAAAGGCAGTCTCCATGAGAATGGACAGTGGGGTGGCCAAGGGAGGCAGCAAGCATGAAAGCTGATACTAAGACACTCTTCAGGAGTCCTTCAGCAGTAAGAGGGAGGGCTGTTGCTCCTGATGGGATAAAGTGGTCCTATTTCGTGATGTCAGATGCAGGAGGATGTTCAGGAAGAGTACCCAGCCACTAGAGGAACTGCTGAGGTGTATGTGTGTTAAGGGGCGGGGGGGGGGGGCTATGGGAGAATCAGCTGCTACACTGCCCCACAGAGACTCCAAGTTCTTCCTCGCACTCACTTGCTGGTTGCCATGGGGACTGACCTCCTTCATCATCTTTTGCTCCTGCTGCCAGGACATTTGATTTTTTTATTTCCTTTCAAGCTGGTATCCCTGGATCCTTCTACTCTGCAGCCCTCTAAAGTGGCAAAGTCCTCATGGCTACTGGCGGTGACTAGTGTGGGTAAGGGTGCACACTCTCACAGGATTGTATCCACTTTCACTGTCCACTTCTCAGCATGACAGAACAGGGTCCATGAGATGTTTTAATGAAACTTCTAGAACTCTAGTGACAAAATTTGTAAAAGCTTCTCCAGCAGGAAGCATCTGGTTCCTAAAGGCAAAAAGAAAAAAGGGATTTTTTTTGGGGGGGGGGAGACAAGGTTAAGGGCAGCCTCTTTGTGCAGTCTCCATAAATAGCCATCTGCTATGTCCTTTAAAGTCAGTTTGACGTGTTCCACGAAGAGGGGAGATAACAGATACTGTGTGTCTGGCAATCAGTGTGCCTACTGATTGGAGCAGCCACAGAGACTGCATGACCTGTGATAACCAAAGTATAAATCTAGACTGTAAATTAGCTCTGGTATGTGTTTTAGCAAGCAAGACTAGAGGAGGACATGCCTCCCTCTCTCCTCAAATTCTGGAATGTCTGATCTCTCCTCTCTTTGGCCTTTGTTACCATTTCTTCTAGCCTGCCTACTTAAGTTCCCATGTGCCCTGAAAGCCTCCAGAGCCTTTGCTTAGTTTGCCCTGGGCCTCCTTTCCACAGGTCAGGAAAGCCAGGGGCTTGGGATAATGGAAGGGGCTGGGGTGGGGCTGGGCTGCCAGAGGGACATCCCAACAGAGAAAATGGCAAAGCTGCAAACCCAATCTATCAGGTTCCCATTTCTCGGCCTGGTCCTTAATGCATCCAACAGCTCAAGTCCTGGGAAGCCTTCTGCTATGGAGCAAGAAAAGACAGAGACATGGAGATAGTCCTCATGGGACTGTTGGAGTGTCCTCTCCACTGTCCCATTGTTCTTGCTGGGCAGCAGCGTTGTTGTGTGTGAAGGATGGAGTGAAATGGTTACACATCTGTACTAATAGCCCTTGGATTAGTGAAGGCCTCACACCCAGAGCTTGGCCAGGTCACCGGGTAACTCTGGGGTGCTGCCAGTTTGAGGGATGGGGGCCCTCCCTCTTTGTAGTATGTGGGAGCAAAGGAGAGCCTCTCGCCTCCACCCCCATTGGGCACCATGTCAGCTGTCCGTATGTAAAAGGGGGAGCGATATGGGGAACATGAGGTGCAGTGGCTGGCCACCACTCCGCATGGCTGGCTGCAGGGCTCAGTGGTGAGAGGGACCAGGATGCCTCTGCTGTCCAGGGCCTGGGAGCTGCAGGCGTTGCAGGTAGGGCCTCTGGGATGGGTGGGAAGGTGGTGCTCCTCTTCCTCTTCCTCCTCATCTGCATCCTCGCCTGTGCTCTTCTTGCAGCAGTAATACTGGGGAGAGGACAAGGGGTACTTGAGATGGTCTAGCCCCCGTTCCCAGCCTCAGTATATGCGTGAGCAAATGTATGTGCATGTGTATGTGTGGCACACCCAACTCTCAGCCTCCTTCACTTATGTCTCCCATCTTCCATGGCTGTAGGCCTCCAGCTTCTGTCCCCATAACTGGAAGTGGTTTGCCAGAGGCCTGGTGGCCTGTAGTCACAGGCCCAGGGGACTGACCTGGAGCCTACAGTAGCACAGGACAGCGATGATGCAGAGGAGGATCACTGTAGCTAGGATGCCGCCAGTGATCACAACTGTTCCCGCTGTCATCCGCCCGACGCCCCATCAAACTCTGCAAAGATGCATGTGGAGGGGTGAGGAACAGCTGTATAGCACTCTCTGCATAGCTGCAGGTGGAGATACCTTGGGCTTCCTGAAAACAGAGGACTGGCTGTGGCTGGGACCAGCCCAAGCTGGGATGCAGTGGGGTTGTGGCTGCTGGAGGGAAGAGAGGCAGAGCAGCAGAGCACCCACTCTGATCCCTTTTCTTGTTCTTTCTCCTTTAGTCTTCTCTCCCTCTGCCCCCTTTTGCCTTTTTTCCCTCCCTGCCTTCCATGGTACCAAGACCCAGAATACTACAAGTGTTGCTATGAACTGAGAGCTTCATCTGTGTGAGGCACTGTGCTAAGTACTCACTCAAAAATCCTCCCAGTAACTGTTTGGGACAGCTACTCCCTGTCCCTATTCTACAGGTGAGGGGCAGACTCTCTGATGATTGGCTCCTCCCCACGGCCAGGCTGGCTGTCTGTGATCTCCTGAACACAGACACACACAGCTTCTAGCCCTTGGCCCCACTGAAAGGTTCTACCTAGATCTGCCTGGCTCAAAATCTATACTTCTGTTGAGAGTGCTTCTCTTCTCTTTCAAACCCTCATGGAAAACAACAGAGAGTTGGGCCCAGAGGACACATACAGGGGCAGGCAGCATCCTGGCTACTGGAGGGCTGTGGCCAGGCTGGGGAGACTAGTCTTGATCCACGGGGCTAAACAAACAGGACAGAGGCAAGCTCAAGTTAAAAGGCTGTCCAGGCCTTGGGCAGGTCAGTGGGTGGGTATTTCTGAGTCTCCTAGCCATGTGAGGACCCCACAGGATAAGGAGGTCTTGACGTCTTGAGGATGGAAGGATGACTCCCAGCACTTACATTCAGTAAAGGGAATGGTGCCCTGTAAGACAACACAAAGGACAAGAGATGTTGGGAGAAGAGTGTGACTCCCTGAAAAAGAATCCCAGGGTTAGTGTATTCCATAATCTCCACTTACTCTCATCTTGACATTGCACTTGGACGTCTCACTCTCATTGCAATCTCAATGAAGACAGGCTAAGGCCACTGCTCTGCTTTCCACATTAAATTCCCCTTCAATCTCACTGTCATGGTTCCATGGTTCCTTCAGAGCTGCTCTGAAGGGCAAACTGGGTGGGTGTGGAGGAGCTAAAGCATATATTCTGTTTTCTATCCCTTGCTCCCAGCAGGTACTTAACATTTAATAAAAGTTGGGTCGTCATTTCATTGTTAGCATTGTGGCAGTAATGGCTAGGATTGACCACGAGAGGGCAGCAAGTTGCACCTCAACTCAGAAAGCATCTGCAAATTGATTATCTCTGTTCAACACCAATTTGACTTTGCCCAGATGCATGGTGGGCCATGATCCTGGGGCATCTTGTTGGGGAAGGACGACTCTTGTGCTGGAGAGAATTATGGGATGTCACCAACACTATCACTGCAGTCTCCTCTGCCTCCATACAAGAGGCCTCACAGAGTGCCCTGCAGCTGGGGACATAGCCGTGACCTACCCACTGAAGGTCTTTGACTATGTTCTCTGAGATAAACTCAATCTGTATCCCAAGATAGCCTGGAGCCTTCTATAAGGCTCAGGCTGGCTTTGAACTTGTGATAGTCCCTTTTCTTCAGCCTCCATGTGCTAGATTACAGGCACGAAGCTGTTACACTCAGCTTTGAAAGTTTAACCCTATTCTCCTGGACTGTGCCCCACCTGTTTCAGAAGACAAGGAATTACGGAGAGCCATATAAAAACAGTGACACCCTGCCTCACCTTGCTGCCTGGCTTCCCCTCTTTCAGTATCATGGAGGCTGTGCAGCAGCAGTGACCTCACATGGGGGAGAGGTGGCACTGCAGCCAGAGCCAGGTGACTGATGGTTCAGTCGTGACCTTAGCAGCCTCCACATCTTGGAACCTCACCCTTCTCCCGTGGAAAACAGATGCTAATGAAGAAAATTTGCGGATGACTGTGAGAAAATAGTGAGAGGTACATCCCCACTGTATGTCTCTTCTATGGAGTCAAGTGTCTGACTTCCCTCTTGCTAGCCAACTCCATCCCTTGCTGGCTTTGATGCGTTCAGCTGCCATGTTGGAAGGTCCAGGTAATCAGAACTGAAAGTGGCCAACAGTAAGCTAAGAACTGAGGCCCTCAGCCTAAAGGCCCAGAAGGAACAGAACCACCACATGAGTGAGAATAGAAGAAACCTATTTCCCACTCATCCAGATGGATGACCACTCCAGACATGCTGGAGCTGGAGCTGGCACCAACTTTCAGATAAAACCCCAGGCTGGGCCAAAGCCTTGAATGCTCTCGTTGATGGACCCAGCTCTCTATGCTAGGACTCCTGACCTACAGAAACCAGGAGATAATCAGTGCTAAATTTGTTGCACAGCAAAAAGTCCTGGGCCTCATAAAAATCTCCCAGCAACAGGAGGGGAGGCCAGACTCTTCAGTAACCTTTTTAAAGTTGCAGGCAGCAAGCATTTGAGCCGGGATTCCATGGCCAGTGCCAACATTTCCATCATCCCCACTCCCTGTTGAGTAGCTGCCTGAGAGCAAGAGGAAGTTCTTTTATTTCCACCCAGGTCTTACTAGATCTGTGGTGGCCAGAGAGGAAAACCCGTTATCCACTAAAGAATTCTGAGGGCCTGTGACCAGGACTTTGTGACGTTCCCTCTCCACCAACATCCTCCCTATCTAGGGCCCCAGACACCTTTCCTCTTTGGGGAGAGGATTTACACTTACAGGAAACAGCTGGAGCAGCAGCCAGTGGCTCAGTCGGTCACAGTCACGCAGGCTGCACCTGAGCAGATGGCAGCTGGGGCTGTGCCATGGCCAAGGTCATCAGCTCCTGTCGGAGAAGATGGGAGAAGGTCAGTGGGAGAGGGCAGAGGTCTAGTGGAGCTGCAGCAGGCACCAGGCTGTGGTGTCAGGACCTCAGCTTTGGCCTTGCTCTTTGGTCTCTGCAGTTGCCTGAGACTCTGAGGCTCCCAGACTAAGAACCCGCGGACACATTTGGAAGGTCCAATGCAATCTTATCTTCATTTCCTTTCCTTAGTGCTGTTGTCTGGAATCCTTTGCCCAGTGCAGCAGCAGGATGCCGGGCAAGAACATCTGGGATATGAGACTCAGTGGGGAAACAGAAGCCCATTCTTCTTCCACTGTAAAGTGGATGTTAGGGATAGACATGAGTTTCAAGGATTGGTGCACATCTGAGGCCAGCAGGTCTCGGGAGTAGAGTTCTGCCAGGGACAGAGGGCAGAAAATTGCTAGGGCTCACGGATCAGAAAAGCAAAAGCAAAAGATGGAAACTCTGAGTGAAAGATCTCAAAAAATGGATGGATGTGGGCTGGAGAGATGGCTCCACCGTTAAAGGCACTTGTTGGCAAAGCCCGACAGCCTGGGCTTGATTCCCTAGTACCCACATTAAGACAGATACACAAAGTGGCACATTCATCTGGAATTTGTTGACAGTGATGGGAAGCCCTGGTGCACCCAAACTCTGTCTCATATATAAATAAATAATTTTAAAAAAAGAAACAGGTGGATGAGTGAAAAGATGAGGATACCCAAAGTTCTCCTGAGGCATCTATACATGTTTTTACAGAACATGCACACCTGTACACATGTGCATACACCAAACACACATCTCAGATCACACTATACACACACACACACAAAGAAACAAAAAGAAAAAAATGCTTTTTGATCAAAATTAATACAACATGCTTATTTAACATTTTTTAAAATTTTATTTATTCATTTTCAAGCAGAGAGAGAGAGAGAGAGAGAGAGAGAGAGAGAGAGAGAGAGAGAGAGAGAGAGAGAACCAGGGCCACCACCTTGTGGGTCTGGCTTATGTGGGTCCTGGAGAATTGAACCCGGGGCCTTAGGCACTGGAGGCAAGTGCCTTAACCGCTGAGCCATCTCTCCAGCCCTTATTTAACATGTTAAGTTAGTTTCTTTTGGAAAAATGACCCATAGGAATGCAAGGCCTCTAGGAGATCTAGCTCAATGTTTAATTTTACAGATACAGAAACCAAATGCAGAGAGGAGAAGCACTTTGCTTAACTACACAGGAAAGACAGACATAGAGCTGGAGAGGCACTGGGAGTGGAGCCTCCTTCCAGAAAGTCTACACTTACTTCACCAAGAGCTAAGGTGTCCCCTGAAGTAGGCTGCTCAAGGTGCCTCCATGGTAACAGTCAACTGAGCCACATATTAAGAAACAGAGACCCCAGGCTTTCCTGAGCAGCAGCCACAGTGCTGGGTTCTGGAATCTGCACTGTCAAGCTTGCTTCTTAGCATCTGGCCTTTCTGGGAAATGATTCACAAATGAAGGTGTTTGGGAGGTTTTCAGGCTGGAGGCAGCAGGAGTGGCAGTGTGTGTGTGTGTGTGTGTGTGTGTGTGTGTGTGTGTGTGTGTGTGTGTGTATGTATGGGTGACCTTGCAGAGTCTGGCATCATCTGGTGCCCATGTCAAGACTGGCTCTGGAGTCTGTATCCTTGGACAAACGGGCAGAAGTCAGAGGGAGGAAGTCTGAGAAAAACCAAAGCACATCAGACTGGGGAGGGGGGGGAGCTTAGAGGACATTCTTCTAGTAAGGGCTGGGGAAGGGCAGGCAAAGCTACCTGCTAGAATGCCTTCCATTCCCTATTATGCCAGGGTTCCTGCTCCCTCTGAAGGGCCCTCTGTGCTCAGTGACTTCAAAGCAGTAGAAACAGAGTTGCCTTGCCGCACTTCCTGGACGAGCACCGGCTGGAACACAGGCCTCAGCTGGCACCAGGACATATGATTAACGATTATGGCCCCCTGCTCCCTGCTCTGTCCCTTAGGAACACAAGTTAATTGAGTGGGGCCTAAGCACCAGCTGATCTCTATTTATTCGGAATCAATTAAGCCTTCTCCAATCATTTATTACTCATGAAATTGACCCAGCAGGTTAGCAGCTCCAGAAAAGAGGAACTGTTTCCTTCTTGTTACCTGTCTCCCTAGGCTGCAATCTACAGGCAAGGCTGCCAGGGGGACAAAGGCAAAGGATCCTGTTACTTAGATTGTGCTCTTGCCCATTCCTGAGCCTGACTTTCAGATGAGGGTCTAAGGGGTCCCTTTGCCCCAGATAAGTAACCACAGCTGCACAGAGAAGTGTGCTGTTTGAAAGAGAGGCTCTCTAAGAGATACGAGGAAATCTTAAAAATCAAGACAAACCAAGGACATGTTTGTGATAAGGATCCTGCCTTACTGCTGCTGCATGGGGCTTGATATACCCTAAGACTGTTAAGATTCTTGTGGTTGTGAGTCTTAGGCCACCTTGGCATCAGCCACAGTGGCCAAGGGATTGCTGTCTCCAACACACCCCAGTTTCCAGAAACACAGTGTGACACAACACCCCATTTCCTAGGAGTAGCACAAGGGTAGAAAGATTTGCACTGGAATTTTGTGATAGGCTGGTGAACCTAGTGTAATGGAAGAGCTGGGGTTCCCAGAAAGTTGGGGTTCTCAGCTAATTCCAATATACCTTAAAACTTAAAACTACCTGGATTCTTGTTCTGTAAAATTAAAGAGTTAAAATTATGGACCACCAAAGGATAAAGTATAGTGGGAGATTTTATTTAAAAAGAAATGTGAGCTGGTTGTGGTGGCACACACCTTTAATCCCAGCACTCAGGAGGCAGAGGTAGGAGGATTGCCATGAATTCAAGGCCACCCTGAGACTACATAGTGAATTCCAGGTCAGCCTGGACTAGAGCGAGACCCTACCTCGAAAAACAAAGCAAAACAAACAAACAATAAATAAATAAATAAAAAGAAATGTGAAGTTACAGAGATCTTCAGCCACTAGTGAGGGGAGAGCACATGGGGGAGGTTTTAGCTGCATCTCTATAAGATTTATGCTGGCCATCCAAACAAGAAAAAGAAAGAGAGATATGAGGGCTCCATCATAAAAAAATAGGTTCACATAAGAACCCTGAGCCCCCTCACCTAGGCCTGGAGAGTCAGATGTCTCTCTGCTGGGGAGCCATGAAGAAAAAGAAAAGAAGCTTCTTTTTCCCAGTGACTATATTCCTGGACCAGGTAAGCTAGAGAGACAGCTGGTTGGTCTATCTTTGACCAATCAGTTTAAGGATTAGGTTTAAATTCTAGTAAGAGACACCTTCCACTCAAGGGAACAAGTCAGGTAAGTAGAGCCTGCCTAAAAGTACAAGTTCAGAGACACTCCTGGTTACCTTTGGGTCCCAGTCACCCTAACCTGTCACACTAGCAGTAGGAAAATCTTGTCAGAGATTCTTTTTTGTTATTATTGTTGAACCTATGAATGCAAAGAATAGACCACAGACTCAAATTTAGGCCAAATTGAAGCAAGCTATATTTGTGCACACAGGAACTGGCCAGCGGCTGTCTCACCCAAATGCAGGGTTCAGGAGACCAGCAGCCAACAAAGAAAAAATTGGGGCTTTTATCTCCAAAACTTCAAAACGTTTCCAATAAGGAATTTATCAAACAGGGGTGAAATTAGGCAGGACTTACAGAGGTGAAATAGTGTTGTTAGCTGTAAATTCCATGTGAGTCAAAATAACTAGATAACCTCTTTAAATTATAAGTAACTTTTAAGACATGCTTAACCCTTATCTGTGCATCTGTATTTGCTCTGTCTGTTTCTCAGGGCATCATTCTTCCCTAGTATAAACTAGCCTTTCTGTCTTATCTTAGGGGGGAGAAGTTTGGCCTCCCTGTAGTTAAATCTTTTACGACCTTTAGCCATTAACCCTTTTGCCCTGTTGGCATTTTGTCCTCTGGATGGCCTGGGTCTTTTTATGGCCTGGGAAGAGTGATAGCATAGTCAGGGTGGGGAGATTCGTGGGAGGGGTAGAGCACACTCAGAGAAATTCCAGGCCAGTTGAAGGTATGGTCAAATCAAGCAGAACTTTGCTGCAAAATAATTTCTAATTCCAGGATGGCATTTCTCTGGTTCTTTAATTAAGATCAAGCAAATTAAGGGAAGAAGCATTTCTTTAGGCTTCTAGTTTGAAGGGATACACTCCATCATGGCAGGGAAGCATTAGGCCACAGGGGCAGGAGGCAGCTGATCAGGAAACAGAGAGAAATGAATGCTGGTCTTAGTATAGCAAAATGGGCATGAGCTTACTGTCCTCCCCCTTACTCAATGTTAAATTCTGCAGGCCACAGATGGCCAGTCACATAGCATGAGGTGAGAAACTACCAGAACTTTGAAGTTCAGTGAGACAAAGAAGTATTTGCTTTAACTGTGATAAGGAAGTTAGGAAAAAGATGGGGCCAGAGGATACCTGGGGAGGATTATCTGAACTTCTCCAGAACCCACTGTAAATGTGTGAGTTGCCAGGTGTAGGCATCCGCCTGCTTGTGCTTGTTCATTTACATGCCTAATGTCACGTACATGTCTCTGTGCCCTACTATAAAATCCCTTTGTAACCGGGGCTCTGGGCCAAAGCTTCATCTATGCTTGGCCCGCTGGTATAAATTCATAAATTCGTAATAATAATAAATGAAACTCAACTCTCCTCTTGCTGAAACGGCTTTGTCTGTTTGTCAGGGGAATTTCTACAACAGTCTTCAGCCCACTTTCTCTTTTTCACTCAAACCAAGACCCCAGCCCACAGAATGGCATTGCTTATATTTAGGGTGGGTTGTCCTTTCCTTAGTTAAACCTTTCTGGAAATACCCTCATAAACACACTCAGATATGTTTCTATGTTGATTCAAATACAGTCAAGTTGATAATGAAGATTAACCATCACAGCTCTACCTGTTGTCAACCTGACACCCAAACACATCATTGTAAATCCTAACATTCTAACACTGGCCCTTAAATTCTCATTTTCATCTAATAATGTAAAATGTACTTTAGTTTATCTCTGAAAGTTCCCATAGTCTTTAACAATCCCCCAACTGGTCCGAAATCCAAAGTTTCTTCTGAGACTCAAGCAATCTCTTAACTGTGAGCCCCTATAAAATTAAAGAACATCTTGTATATTTCTAATATGCAGTGGCACAGAATAAACATTTCTATACCAAAAGGGAGGAATGAGGGCATAGCAGGGAAAGATCAGCCCAAAGCAAGGTCAAAACCCAGCAGGTCAAACACCAAACCCTGCAGGCTCCATATCTTGGAAGTCTGATGAAATCATCTGGGCTCCAATAGCTTCGGGCCATCCTGCTCCTCCAGCTCTTCTGCCTAGAGCACTCATGGCCTCTCCAATGGATGGCTCCACTCACAGTCCTGACATCTTCAACATCTTGGGGTGTACACTTTCACAACTTCATGTCCTGTGCTCTCAGGGGGCTCTATGCAGGCAACCCAGTCATGTGTAAACAGAAGTTCCCAGAAGGTGAGACATCTGCAGTTTAAATTGGCTTCCTACAGAGGTGGAAGAGGCAGAGCCAGAACAAATCTACCTGAGGCTATCTTTTGTCCTTTGATTTAAGCCAGTCAATGGCTTTGTGTCTAACCTAACATCCTGGTGATATCTCTTTTTTTGAAATGTAAACACAGACCCCCAGCTTCCACCATCCCAAGGGCTAAGAATGTCTTCAGATAACATCTGAAGCCTAGGGCAGAATCTTTCCTGCTCCGCCTACTGATGTTTCAGCCAGTGTTTTTGGAAAATGTCTCAGTCCACGTCTTTCTTTTGTTCTGTAATTATAAAAACCCCATGAAGCTACTAAAACATTGGAACATAGAGTTTGGGGGTAACCTAAAATCTGTGTTCCTGGGCCATGGTCACTCGTATTTGGCTCCAGAATAAACCACCTCTTATCCCCCTTAAGGTGAGAACATTTTTTGCATTGATCCATTGTGGAAATTCAGGAGAGAGACCCCACAAAATGTTGCCATGCTCTCTTCCTTAACCCCTCCCCAGTCGGAACTTTACCCTGCCTCCTACAGGATTAAAATTAGTATTCTTGTTTGTTTTCTTAAAAACATGTATGTACTTTTTTCTGGTGATTTTTTTTTTTTGATTTTACACCCCAATACCCTAACAGCAGTTAGGGTTATTTCTTCAGAGGGGGGATTGTGACAATTTCAGGCAAATTCACAGATTCTAGCCTCCCCCACCCCCCATGAGTGGGAGGTGTTTCTAGCTAGAGCTCAAACCTAGGTGCCAAAACTGATTGGTCAGGTATGGACCAACTAGCTGTCTCTCTGACTTACCTGGCTGAGGTCTTTAAAAGTTACTGAAACAAAGTCCAACCTCTCTTCTCTCCACATGGTGTCCTAGAAGGAGGATTTCTAAATCTCCAGACCTTAGGAAAGCTCAAGATTTTTCCCACATGAACCTTTTTCCTCATGATGGAGCCCTCTGTTATCTTTCCTTCTTCTGTTTGTTTGTCTGAGCAGCACAGATTTTGCTAAAACCTCTCCCACATGTTCTCTCCACACTGGTGGCTGGAGATCTCTGTAATTTCCCATTATTCTTTTGAATAAAGTCTCCCACTATACCTTATCCTCTGGTGGTCTATAATTTTAATTCTTTAACTTTATAGACAAGAATTCGGGTACTCCTTAAGTCTGAGGTGATTGGAATTTGCTCGGTATTATCTAAATTTTAATCCCCAGCACTGCCGTTACAAAATGACACACATCTCCTGGCATTACAGCTTTCTAGAGTCTGGGTGAAAGCCTCCGTGACCCTCACACTCTTGTACCTTTCATTTCTGTAAAACCAGTACCATTCGGATGATGTTGCCAAATTCTTCTGCCAGCTCCCTGGCCCCCATCCCCAGATAACAGGTGCAGTTGCTTAAAAATGGATCTGAGAAAAATGTCTCCTTAGGTGGTTAATTTTGAGCACAGAACTCCTTCAGTGGCATTTTCACTCAGTAGGCTCTCTGCTGTCAAATGAATTTGCCTTTTCACAAGTTGGAGACTTCAATGGGTCTTGCCCTCAGGTTACCTTTCTTGCTGTTCCAGTAGGAAGCTTAAGATTTGGAACTTTAATTGTTTTATTTTTTTTAAACAATCATAGTTGCTTTTGTACCTGCTTTCTTTTAAAGCTCTTAATTTGCTCTAATTCCTTTCCTTGACCTACTTTTTATATATTTTGGCTCTTCTTGTTGCTCTTCGTATACCTGGATAAGAGCAATGAGCAGTACCTATTCTATACCCTGAATGCTATCCTGTCTTGAAATTTCCTCTGCCTAACAAATTACTCCATTACTGCTGTGTCCTGTGCATAAGGGTTTGAAATGGGAGCGCTGGGGTTCCCAGAAAGTTGGGGTTCCCAGCTAATTCCAATGCACCTTAAAACTTAATAGTACCCTTAAGAGATTCTTGTTCTATAAAATTAAAGAATTAAAATTATAGACCACCAGAGGATAAAGTATAGTGGGAGACTTTATTTAAAGGAAAAGAGAAGTTAGAGAGATCTCTAGCCACTAGTCAGGAGAGAGCACGTTGGGGAGGTTTTAGCCACACATAAAATCTGTGCTGGGCATCCCAGCAAGGGAAGAGATCATGAGGAAAAAGGTTCACATGGGAAAGAACCCCGAGCCCCCTCACCACAGCCTGCTCTGGCTATGATGAGGGGGCCCTACCTAGGCTTGGAGATTCAGATGTCTTTCTGCTGGGCAATTATGAGGGAAAAAAAGAGAAAGAAACTTCCTGTCCAAGGTGACTATATCCCTGGGCTAGATAAGTCAGAAGTAGCTGGTTGGTCTATCTGTGACCAATCAGTTTCAGGATTAGGTTTGAACTCTAGTAAGAGACACCTCCCACTCAAGGAGAGGGGGTCAGTCATGTGAAAAGTTGGGACTGCCTGAAAATACAAGTTCAAGGATGCTCCTGGTTATCTTTGGGTCCCAGTCACCCAAATCTGTCACAATCCTCCTTCTGAAGAAGTAACCCTAACTGCTGTTAAGGTATTGGGCACAGAATCATTCATGAAAAAAAAAAAATCACCAAAAAGAAAAAAAACTAGATACATGCTTCTAAGAAAAATCAAACAAGACCCATAATCCCATAATAGAATATTTCCCCTCTCCCTCTGATCTTGCAGGAGGCAGGGCAAAGCTCCAACTGGGGAGGGGTTAAGGAGGAATATGGCATGTGTGAGGTCATAGTCAGGGGCTAGTCCTATTAGCATACTGAGGATCTCTCTCCTAAACTCCCACAGATTCAGAGAATTCTGAAGAGGAATGGCACATCTTGAAAGAAAAAAAAAACACAAGACAATTTGAAAGTGGGAGAACTGGGGAGCTCTTTGTTTCAAAGGATCAGAGACCCTGGCCCTAAGCCCACTGCAGCTACAAGGATGAATTCCTTATCAGCTTGGGAGAAAGAGGCCGTGCACTCCTCAACTTGCATTGAGATACGTGTTTATTTGGCTTTGTCTTTATAAACATTCTTGACTTGAGGTGCTTTGCACAGTCAAGCATGCTGTAAGCACAGTTCAGGGAGGCACTGGTCTCCAGCACATTACTTTTGAATTCAGCCTCATTCAAGTTCTCAGAACATGGGCAGAATGCCACCAGATTCTTTGCCAGAATGTAACATAAACGGCCTCTAGTCTAGATCCCAATAGAGTTCTTCTTCTTTTCTGAAACATCGTGAGCCAAACCTCCTGTTTGAATTTTTCACAAGCATTCTGGTCTTTTGAATTCCTATCAGAATGTCCTGTTAGACTCTACTTATATAGCACTCCAGGGCTTCTCTAGCCTATAGCTTTAAACACTTCCAGATTCCTGCCAAAACCAGCTCCAAGGACCTAAGAACCACATGATCTAGTTTGCCACAACATCAGCCCTAGTTGTAGGTACTAATTTCCTGTATTAGTTACTTTTCTTATTCCTGTGAAAAATACATTATAAGAAGCAACTAAAAGGAGGAGGGATTTATTCTGTTTTACAGTTTGAGTGGATATAGTCCACCATGGTAGAGAAGCCTTGCTCACAGGGGCATGAGGTGATTGGTTACATGTATGCACACTCAGGAAGTAAAGAGGAATGAATAATGCTCCTCAGATTATTTTCTCATTTTTATTCAGCCTGGGATCCCATGGAATAGCTCACACCTACATTCAGTGTACATCTTCTATCCTCAAATAAGTCTTTCTGAAAACACCTTGATAGATACCCAGAGGTATGTTTCCATGGTGATTCTAAATACAGCCAAGTTGACAGTGTAGGTTAACCATCATAAATCCTAACAGCTCCTGTCCTCAGGACCTACACAGTCAAGGGAAAGGCTTGAAAGGATAGACTACTCTTCCTAGGGAGTATCCTAGTTCTGTGTGAGTGCGTGTGTGTGTGTGTGTGTGTGTGTGTGTGTGTGTGTGGTATATGTGTATATTTGTTCATGTGTGTGCACATGTATGTGTATGTCCATGAAGGCCAGAAGTTGATGTCAAGTATTGTCCTCAGTTGCTCTCCAACTTGTTTTGTGAGACAGGGTCTCTCATTGAACCTAGAGTTCACCAATTCAGATAAACCAGATGGTCAGTAAACCTGAGGAATTATCTTATCTTCACCTTCCCAGTACTAGGATTATAGGCATGTGCTATTGAACCTAGTTTTTTATATGGGTGCTGAAGCTCTGAACTCAGGTCCTCATGTTTGCATGACAAGTACATTACCAATTAAACCATCTCCCCTGGTCCCTGAACTTGCCCTCTGTGAACTGTATGTACCAACAATAAATCAGAACCAAACTTGGGTTTGTTCTCTACTACCAAGGCAGGGAAACCACACAGAAAGCCAATTCCTGGCGTATCTGAGAACCAGCACTGAGATGGCCCAAAGAAGGTAAGCACCCTGCTTAGAATTCCTAGAAAGAAAGGCCCAAGTGAAACCAGAGTAGGAATATTTTAATGCCTAGGTGACATTGTGAACCAACAAACATTATGGGAAATATCATCTCTCCTAATATTCAAAGTATATGCCAAACAGTGACGACTGGGGAGACTCAAAATTCATCAAAGTGCTGAGAATGAGTGACTGCCGAGTGCTCAGTGCTAAGACATCTTTATCATCCCCTCCAAGGCTCAGAAGAAGGGGTGGAATATAAGAGCCAGAGGGTGAGGAGGAGTGCTTTGGAACACTGCCTTCAGACATGATGTGCCTTTGCATTCATGACCTCACAGCAGCTGTCACTACACAATACTGGGTCCATCAATATTTCATCATAGATGGTAGAGGAGGGGAAAAAAGACATCAAGATAAAAGAGGGACTTTTTCTAGTTAGAAAAAGGAAGGTTTTCAGTGGAAGGGGACAGGAGATGAGGGACAAAAGAAGGTAGTGAGAAAAGCTTGTGTTCAAAATATATGAAATAGAAAATTATCAACAAAAAGCCTTTTTTAAAAAGTATGTGTCAGAAGTTAACCAGGTAGTAGTCAGGATGGGAGAATGCTCAGATAAAGAATTGAAAACAATTGTTTTAAGAAAACTCAATAATCTTAAAGAAACTTGTGGTGGTTAGGTTTTGTTGTCAACTTGAGTTTTTTGAATTATCTTGGGTGGGTCTCTGAGGATGTTTACAGGAAGGCAGCTTCTCAGTAGGGGGCAGGATGTAGGAAGCTCAGGGGAGCTAGAAATGAACATCCCTTCTTGAGAGGGCAGAGCAGGAAGGAAATTCTAGAGACTTAGGAAGCCAGTAAGTCTGGGATAGGCTTACAAGACCCCACCCTAAGGCTATATAAAGGGGAAAGATTTGTCTGTTTTGCTTGTGTGTATGTGGTGTTGGTGATGGGTTTCTTTCTTTGCTTGGACCTGTTAAATGGGGCCAGCCTCTTTAACTGTTATGGAACTTCCCCTGGATCTGTAGCTTCAATAAATCCTTTCTTCCCATAACTGTGCCTGGCTTGGAGATTCATCTCAGCAGTATGTGGCTAACTATGACAGTTTTGGTACCAGGATCTGGGGTGATATTGCTGAGATAAATCTGACTGTCTGGATTTTGGTCTTCTGAAATTTGTATGCTGGAGGAATGGGCATGGATTTGGTACTTGCAACTGAAGACGGCTTCCAGAGTGGTAAGCCATGTTTTATGGGCTACTATGGTGAGAATTTGAAAATGCTAAGTCCAAGGAGAATTGCAATTGGAGTTTTGGCTTGTAAACTTTCTAATGGGAAGGAGAGATTGCAGAGAACATTATTAGAACTGTGTTACTGGAATAAGAGCTGGCTATGTTCTAATGCCCATGCCCAGAGAGTTTGATCAAAGTTGAATTTAAGAAATGGACTGATATGTTTCACTAAAGATGTGGAACTGATAGTGCAGTGCTGGAAGACACTACACAAGCTACCAGGGGAAGCTGAACAACGACAGCTGGTGTAAACAGACCACTGGCATGAAACACAGTCTGAGGCCACGAGTAGGCTGACCACACCTCCTACTGGGAGAGAAAAGGAAACCAAGAAAGGAGCACGTGTGCAATGGAGGAGCCTGAGCCTGGGGGAGACAATCAACAGCTATTAAATTCGGCCAAATATTCCACTCAGTGAGGGGGAACCCTTGATTGGAACCGGGGATTCAGGGCGATATGCAACGGATCACATACTCTCAGGCTACCAAGAAAAGATGCACTATGCGAGTGACTGCCGGGGAGGCTTTTAAAAATAGAAGCTAAGTAATCCAGATAGTTGTATATTTGTTAACCGATACTGACCTCATTCTCCGATGGAGATTGTGTTTGTATTTTTCAGGATACAGCAAGGGAGCTGTGGCCCATATAATCCCTACCAATCGACTGCAGGCAGAAAGCTGAGATCCTGGCATGAGATGAGCCACCACAGTCATACGGGGGAGGATTCATATGGAACCCCACAGAGAATGATTGGATGTACAAGGGACCCACAGCCATTCAATCAACAAAAGATAAGCCAGTGTGACAGAAACCAATGAATTTCGACACAAAAACCCCTAAGCTCACAACACCATAGCAGCCTCAATACTCGCCCACCACGACTCAGGGAACTGAGTGGAAGAGGGGGCGGAAAGATTGTGAGAGCTGTGGTGGGGGAGAATAGCAGAGACCTGGCAACCCTCAGTAACTACACACTTGAGACATGAGAGCCTGGCTGAAGAATGAGCTATCCATGGTCCCCTACTACAAAGACTGATACAGAGGCCCACGGAGGAGGATATCCAGCTGACTGGGGATGGGGTAGGGGGGCAACGGGGAATTGGGGATAACAACTCATGGTTCGCCCACTAAACAATGTAACTCATTATGAACAATAAAGGAAAAAGAAGCAATACAAAAAAAAAAGATATGGAACTGAGAATTTAAGATTTTAGGTTGGAAAACATTCAAGTAAGTTTAACTTACTGGCACAGAGACTAGTATTTAGGTTAGTGAAGCTGCTATTCTCAACATATTAGCAATCCTAAAGAAGATAGCCTGCCTAATTGCTCTACATTGAAGAAATGGAAATGATGCCTGAGGTGTTTCCACCCAGGAAGGACTGAATGAAAGATTGTATAAACTCTTTTGGAAGGAGATAGCCACAAGGAAAGAATTTGCTTTACAAGGTCACAATTTATTTCATATCTGAATTAACAACATGGCTGTGTCCTGCATATCTGGTATTGCTTTTGAAAGCATGAGAAATACATGTGTGGAATGGGTCATGAAGTGGTTCCAGGAGTCACTGCTGAGATTCAGTATATGGAATAGGGTGTGAAGTCCCTCCCTGATCAGCAAGTGAAGCCATTGGAAGACGGATGGACCATGGTTTACAATGGAAACCCAAAAGTGTTTATTTTATTTTATTTATTAATTTTCAAGCAGAGAAATACAGAGAGAGAGAGAGAGAGAGAGAGAGAGAGAGAGAGAGAGAGAGAGAGAGAGAGTGAGAGAGAGAGAAAACACACCAGGGCCACCACCTTGTGGATCTGGCATATGTGGGTACTGGGGAATTGAACCCAGGGCCTTCAGCACTGAAGGCAAGTGCCTTAACCGCTGAGCCATCTCTCCAGCCCCCAAAAGTGTTTTGAATATACCAGGACTGTGCAAGGGCTACCATGGAGCTCTGTTGGCTTGGGATGAAAGTTTCCCCCAGCTACTCAGCCAAGCTGGAGGGATGGAATTGGAAAATCCAAAGACTGTTAGTCACTGGTTGTGATATTGGACTTGAATAGCAGATGTTTGATGTTTGCCTAATGGTTGTTGCATTGGTCTAGTCTTGTTATATGTTTCAGAACTTGGAAATGTTCACTCTGTGCCATTGTATGTTAACTTGTGATTTTACAGAACTCACAGTTAAGAGACCTTGCATTATGTTTGAGGGAGATTATGCGCTTCTGGTTGTATGTGGGATAGTTGTATCATGTTAGGTGAAATTATGACCTTGTTTCTGTCTTCAATTGGAAATTAAGTATGATGTAAGGAGATATGGTTAGATGTCAAGTTGACAAGGGGTGGACTTGCAATGGTTAGGTTTTGGTTGTCAACTTGATCTTTTAAATTATCTTGGGTGGGTCTCTGAGGATGTTCACAGGAAGGCAGCCTCTCAGTAGGGGGCAAGATGTAAGGAAGCTCAAAGAAGCTAGAAGTAAACATTCTTTCCTGTGTGGGTAGTGCAGGAAGAAAATTCTAGAGATCAGGAAGCCAACAAGTTTTGGATAGGGTTGCAAGACCCTGCCCTAAGGCTATATAATGAGGCGAGAACTCTCCTCACTGCCTGTTTTGTTAGTGCATAGATGGTGTTGGTGATGGATTTCTCTCTCTAGTTGAATCTGTGAAAGGGGGCCAGCCTCTTTCACCATTATGGATATTCCCCTGGATCTGTAGCTTCAATAAATCATTTCCTCCCATAACTGTTTCTGGTTTGGAGATTCATTCCAGTGGTGTGTGGCTGACTATGACAAAACTATAGGGAAAATATATTCGTATATTCAGTTTATCTAACAGAGAAGTTAAAAAAAGAAACGAATGCAGTTAGAAATATCAACTAGAGACACTTGAGCTAAAATACAGTTGGTGAAACTGAAAACCTAGTACAAGACATCAGTAGTAGGATGGATCAGCCAGGAGAAAGAACAGATGAGTTTGAAGACAGGCCACTTGAAGAATACACAATTGGAGGGAGAAAATAATGAAGAAAAGGACATGAGGATGCCAAAGGCATAGGAAGTTTGCTCAAAGAAATAATCATGGAAAACCTATAGGATACAAAAATCCAGGTACAGCAAACTAAAAGGTCACCAGCCAAATTTAATTCAATCAAGATTATCCCAAGATCTACTCCAGCTCTCCGAGGTGAAAGAGGAAGAGAAGATTCTCATGGCTGTAAAAGAAAAGTAAGAAGCAATTTGCCTGACAGAAAACACCGAACAGGCAAGAGAGAGTGGCATGAGATTTTCATAGTACTAAAGGAAAAAAAAAAGTAAAGCTCAGCTGAGAACACTGTACCCAGCAAAGCTATCCTTTAGAAAGAGGGTGATAAAGTTATTCTCAAACAAACCAAAGCTGAGAGAATAGATCTCCACAAGATTTGATCCACAAGAAATGCTGAAGGAAGCTCATCAAACTCAATGAAAGAGATTTTAGTGAATAAGAAGAAAATATGAGAAGGTATAAAAGTCACTGGTAAGAGAAATTATATACACAAAGTCAGGATGTTCTAATGTGGTGAGCATGATGTATAAAAAATTCATACCTTGATTATGAAGACTAAAAAATATAAAAACCCAATTCACAGAGAGAGGTAATAGAGAAAGATATAAAAGGGCAGGTGAGATTTCTACTCCTGACTCAACTGTATCATATAAAATGGGATATTAAAAGGTCTGTTGGGGAGGAATGGAGTGCAAGTGTAGAATTCAGCACATTTCTCTTATTCTTTGTTTGTTTTTTGTTCTTTATGATCATGTTAAGTTGTTATTATTTTTAAATAGATTGTTATAATAAAAATGATTTTATAAGCCACATGGTAAATACAAAGCCCGAAGTAACAAGAAAGGAAGCAAGACATGCTACTAGAGTAAGTTTTCTTAACCACAAAGGAAAATGTTAAAGAAAGAGAAATAGATTACACTAAAACTAGAAAACAAGGTACAAACTGGCTTTGGTAAGACCTACTTTATTAATACTGACTTTGAATGTCAATGGCTTAAAATTCTCCAGGAAAAGACAGAGAAATTCACCGCCTCTGAGGACATGCTTGATTGAAAGTGAATGGGTAGAAAAAGAACTTTATCCCAACGTTACATTTTGTTTCTTTTTTAATTATTTTTTTAAGAAGTAGAAACTGTATGAACAATTCATGTGTTGGTACCACTTTCCCTCCTCCCTGCCTACATTCACAGACGGCCTCCTCAGCGGTGGGATTGCTGGGATGGAGTGGAGGGCTAGGTAGGAGTTGTGGGAGCTGCAGACAGTTAGCGTGTGTGTGTGTGTGTGTGTGTGTGTGTGTGTGTGTGTGTGTGTGTGTGTGTGTGTGTGTGTGGATCATTGCCTCTGGATATTCCCTCCACCATGGCTCTTTTAACCTTTCCACCCCCTCTTCCACAAAGTTCCCTGAGCCATGGTGGGTGAGTTTCAAGTCTGCTTTAGTGTTGAGCTTTTAGAGCTCTGGATTTCTGCTTTGGACTGTTTTGAATTTCCTAGGTGTCTGTCTCCATCACCCTGGTACAGGTTGTCATGTTTGCTGTGGAAGCAACACTCTTGCTCATCTATCCACATCCTCTGTGGTTTCCCAATATTAGTTTTAATATTATTTGTACAGTCACATGCTAATGAAGAAGAGGTTTATATTCTCAAAATTTTGCTGTTGAGATAGCTGGGCATGTAGCTCACTTGTAGAATACTTGCCAAGCATACATGAGGTCCTAGGTTCTATTCCCAGCACTGCATAAACCAGGCAGTATGTTACTTTGGAGAGGTGTTCTCATACACACAGTTTTTCATATGAATGGAATCTAACTTTATTCATGCTAGCTCACGGTGGTCCATGGATGAACTTGAATTTGTTTAGCTGGTCTTCTGCTGATGAATATCTATCAGATCTAAAATAACAGTCTCACACTGCAGAACAGCATTCAGGTCACCAGTTGACCACATACACAATGTTGTCTCATAAGATTATGAAGGAGCTGAAAATCTCCTCTCACCTAGTGCCAATAGCCATTCGAATGTCATAGCACATCATCCAAATGCTCATGGAGATGCTGGTGCAAACAAACTTCTCATATACTCAGAATGAACACATTTATCATGAATTGACCACGCTGATATTACTTCCTGAGCTCCTCTGTTGAGTAGCCCTGAACTGTTCTGAAGCTTAGGAGATGAACATCCAGCCAGGGTAGAAACAAGGCAGAAATCACCCCCTTCTAGAAGGCTCCTCTTCACAATGCTGGGTGCAACTGTATCCCAAGAGATTCTGACCAAGTATGACCAACCCCTGAGGAAGACTCAGGCCTCGGGTAATCACTGACCTCACCGTTTCCTCTCTACCTTATCACCAATGCCTTCTTTCCTCACACCAGTCACAAGAAACCCCAGCCTGGTGGAGACGGGATGGGAGCAGCCCTCTCCTAGACCCCAGTGGACAAGAAGGTTCCTAACTCCACAGGGGGGCCGCCAGAAGCTTGGTGGCTGAGTCACTCTGAT
>PVHP010022457.1:0-28281 GCA_004024765.1 Zapus hudsonius
GTTCTGTCTTCTCTTTGTGCTAATATCATCATTTTGAAAGTGAAAACCCGCCATGACCCTCTGGTTGCAGAAGAGAAGGGAGCATGCGTGTACCTGGACCTCTCTTACCCCACCAGGGCTTCAGCCTGAGGGAGTTGCAGAATGACTCAGAGAAACGGAATACCTCACTTCTGCACACTGGACTGGTCAAGGTGGGGTGGTTAGAATGCCCATCGCCTGGAGGTTTGGGGAGGAGTTAATCATCTGGGCTTTTTTTTTCTCTTTTGTGAAATGAGCTTTCATGATGTAGCTCAGGCTGGCCTGAAACTTGTCATCCTCCTGCCTCAGCTTCCCAAGGGCTGGGATGACAGCTGTGCACCACCACGCCTGGTTTGATGTGCATCATTTCTTGATGGTGCTGTTTGAGAGCTAGGTCAGATAGGAACAAGCTTTTGGTCCCTGGGCACAGACCTTCCCCATAGCCTGCAGTTTCTAGAACCAGGGACTGGTTTCTTACTAGAAATCCAAAAGGGCCTGTCAATCACCTGCACAGGAAAACACCCCCAGGAAAGCCCCAGAAACTTGAACTAATAGTCTATCTATATAGCCTACTCAGTCATACAAGTTACCAAAAGGTCCCTCTGGTCACTGTTCACTCTAACCCTTGAGAAATCCACAACCCCTTGAGTAAACTCTGCCTTTCTTCCACTCTCAACTCTGTGTATTTTGGCTGAGTTCTTTGGATAAAAATCATAGGATGGGGCCTGGTGTGGTGGCACACGCCTTTAATCCCAGCTCTCGGGAGGCAGAGACAGGAGGATCGCCATGAGTTCAAGACCACCCTGAGACTACATAGTGAATTCCAGGTCTGCCTGGGTTAGAGTGAGACCCTACCTTGAAAAAAAATTATGGGATGGAGAGATAGCTCAGTAGTTAAGGAGCTTGCCTGCAAAGCCCAATGACCCGGGTTTGTATCCCCAGTGCCCACATAGAGCCAGATGCACAGGTACATGCATCTGGAGTTTATTTGCAATGGCTGAAGGCCCCAGCACACCCATTCTCTCTGTCCAATTCTCTTCTCTTTATCTCTACTTGCAAATAAATAAATAAATATATATATATATATATATATATATTTTAAATCAGAAGAATCTGAGAGCTGAGGGGAGGCCAGTATGAGATCCCAGGTCAACCTCAACTACTAGGGAGGATGAGGCAGGAGAATCATAAGTTCAAAACCAACCTGGAGGGCTGGAGAGATGGCTCAGTGGTTAAGGCACTTGCCTCCAGTGCCAAAGGCCCCGGATTCAATTCCCCAGTACCCACATAAGTCCGACCCACAAGGTGGTGACCCTGCTGTGCTTTCTCTCTCACTCTCTCTCTCTGTATCTCTCTGCTTGAAAATGAATAAATATTTAAAAAAAAACCAACCTGGATAACTTAATGAAATCCTGTGTCAAAATAAAAGCTATAAAAAAGGGCTGAGAAAAAAATTAAAATAAAAAAAGGCTGTGTGTAAGGTCAATGGTAGAGCTCCTGCCTAGAACCCACAATGAAGGGCTGGGGGCAAGGCTCAGAAAAAGGGCCTTGTGAGACCCTAGGCAAGAACATTCTGCTTTGCTTTTTATAGCTGGCTTCCCCCAGTCAGTGGCCTGAATCTCCCCCCCCCACTCTCTCTCTCTCTCTCTCAAATTTGGGGGTGTCTTTTGAGAGCTGTTGGTTGGAATATCACCTAGGAGTTAGGGTACCAGGAAATTCAATGGGCACACAACATTCCCACTGAGTCAGATTCTTGTCTTGTTAATTCAAAGAACTGAAATCCACAGACCAGAGGGTAAAATTGACAGGTTGTATTAGATTATAGATAGAACTTGTGAGAAGGAAGGAAGGCACAGCTCTTGTCCAAGGAGACACGAGGGGATTTCCGGAACATGGGGAGTCCATCCCCAGACCTTTAAAATGACACTTTTTTTTAGGACAGCTGGAAGAATGGGGATTCTTCAAGTAAGGGACATGAATGTTGAAGTTTTCCTGGTCTTCAAAGTTGGACTTATTCCCCACTGGATTAACAAATTGGTAGCCCACCTGGTAATATGGAGTATAACAAATGCACGAAGAGAGGGTCATTGGATTTGCAACAAGGTTTTGTTTTTTTGGAAATGGCCATGGGCAGTGTGAAGTAGGCATGTTGGATTGCCTGTATGGAGGCCCATGGAGCCATGAGGATGAACCTTGGGTTGAAGTGGAGACCCAGTGAATGCCAGGACTATGGGATGGTTGCCAAGGAGATGAAGCACTAGATAAAGTTTTCCAGGATCGTGAGTAGCTGAGCTGGAGGGGCAGAATTGGAAATCCAGAAACCCATCACTGGTTATTATTAGACTTGTATTGGTTCAATCTGTCTTTACTATGCCTGGGGCCATCTTTTGCAGTGTGAATATTTATTGTGTGCTGTTATGGTTTTTTTAATTAAAGCTCAGTTAAAAGACTTTAAATTATGGGGATGTTTGAACATCATTGAGAGTGACAAAAACTATGTGGACTTTTGGAGTTGGACTGGGTACACTGCATTTTACATTATGTATGGTTATCAGTTTATGGGGCCAGGGGCAGAATGTGGTGGTTTGAGTCAGGTGTCCCCCATAAACTGATGTGCTTTGAATGTTTGATCCCTAGCTGATGGCAATTTTAGAATGGGAACCTTGTTGGAGGTATGTTGCTGGGGGCAGGCTTATGGGTGTTAAAGCCAGTTTCGCCTTGCCAGTGTTAGGCACACTGTCCTGCTACTGTTGTCCATCTAATGTTGACCAGGAGGTGATGTCCAGCCTCTGCTCATGCCATCATTTTCCCTGCCATCATGGAGCTTCCCTCAAGTCTGTAAGCCAAAATAAACCCTACTTCCACAAGCTGCTTTTGTTTGAGTTCTTTATGCCAGCATGGAGACCAACTGAGGGTGAGACAGGCGGGGCTGTGTTGGGTGTTGATTTGGGGTGATTTGGGTCAAAATGTTTGGAAGGCTGCGGAAAGAGGATCATGAGTTTAAGACCAGCCTGAGCTACATAGCTAGAAGACCAGCCTGGGCTACATAGCCAGACCCTGCGTAGTTGTAGTCAGTATCTCATTGCTGGGATGAACCTCCAGACCAGACACAGTTCATGGGAGGAAGGGGTTTATTTCAACTCAGATCCAGGGGGAGTTCCATCAATGGTGGAAGAAGTTGCTTCCATCCACCCACCCATCCATCCACCCATCCACACATCCATCCATCCACCCATCCATCCACCCATCCACACATCCATCCATCCATCCATCCATGCAGAGAGGAACCATAGCCAGCCAGCAAACACCAAAAGCAGCAGGTGCAAACCAGTAGCAAACAGCAGGAACCCACAGAGCTCAGACTGCTCAGCACTCCTTAGGGCTGGACCCCAGGATCCGCCCCCAGTGATACCACCTCCAGCCAGGTGGCTGGACAGCCAAGTTACAAGCTTTAATAAACACCTGAGTCTATGGGGGACATACATTCTAACTACCACACTGTCTCAAAGAAAGAAAAAAAGAAGAGACACGTTTTTCTAAGAACTTCAAGATCCTCACAATATTTGCTCTTGGAAAGGAGTCTGCCCATTTCTATGGCTGAGTGATTCCCTAATGACCTTCATTGCTCCTTCTGACTTCTGCATTCTGTGACCAAAACTTTGATCCTCTTCTTATTTGAGTTTCTCAGCCCAACCCGGCTTCCTTCCCCTTTACTGTGAGTTTCCTCTCTCAAGCCATGTCCTCACACTCAATTCCCATGATCTGTGCTTCACCAAGGCAGAAATGGCCACACGTGTTAAGGACTCACAGCCATGCTCCTGCCTCATATTCTAGTGAGGAAAAAAAAGTTTTGCTACAGGATTTCATGTATACCAGCCTAGCCCAGAACTCACTGTGTGACCTTAAACTTCTTATCCTCTGGTCTTCCTGGCAGACACAGTACTGGGATGACAGGTGTGCATCACTACAGCCAAATTTGTGGGATGCTGAGGATGAAACCTGAAGCTTCCTGCATGCTAGATAAGCTCTCTGCCTGCTGAACCCTGGCCCAAGCACATCACAGTAGCATTTTTTTGATACAGGGTCTCACCGTGTAGCCCTGGCTGGACTTTAACTTTCCATTCATCTATCAGAGCCTCTCAAGTGTAGGGAAGGCTGGGGTTTACCACTACGCCAGCTCAAGCAGTTTTGTTGAGGTCTAATTAGCATATCGACCTGCTATTCACTGTCCAGGGCTGTAGTAACATCAGGGTGAGCAACCTTCACCAACCATCTTAAGACAAGACTAGTCCATCGTAAAAATGGACGTGGAGCATGGCTCAGGGGTAGAGTGACAGCCTAGAACCCACAGTGAGGGCTGGAGGTGTGGACAGGAGTAGAGTGACAGCCTGGAACCACAGTGAGGCTGGGGGCGTGGTCAGGGGTAGAGCTCCTGCCTAGTAAAGTGGTAAGTGTTGAACACTTGCCTAGCGTATGCAAGGCCTAGGGTTCATCCCCAACAATGCAAGCTAAATGAGTGAATAAAAGGATAACTCCTGGGCTGGAGAGATGGCTCAGCAGTTAAGGTGCTTGCCTACAAAACCAAATGACCAAAGTTCCATTCCCCAGGACCCAGTAGAGCCAGATGCATAAAGTGGCATATACATCTGGAGTTCTTTTGCAGTGCCAAGAGACCCTGGGGTGTCCATTCTCTCTGTCTCTCTTCTTTGTATCTCTCCCTGCTTTCAAATAAAGAAATTAAAAGGATGAGTCCAGCAATAACAAGATATACCACTGACTTAAGACAATACCTAGGGTCTCTCATTCACACAAAGTATTTTCAGGGGAATTCCTATGGGAAGAGAACCAGGAGATGGAATCATCCCTCCATCACCATCTGCAGGCCATGGGGGCAGGGAAAGCTTAGCTGGATGCCTCAGAACGTGACAGAGAGATGGTGCAGCCCCAGTCCAGGGCTGGGTGCCTGGAAGCAAGCCCCCCACATTCCTGAAAGCTGAGGCACGGGGTTTCATCTCCCCTGATCATGTCATAGCAGAAAAGCACACAGCTCAGCTGTGTGGAGCGGGTGCATGTGCGTTCTGGCCATCTTCCTCTTTCCCCTTCCTTCTGGGCCGCCAGCCTCCCAGGCAGTGCTACCCACGCTCGGGGCTGGTTTTCCCCGATTCAGTTTGCTGACCCACCACCTAGCCTTTCCTGCAAACATCCTTGCGGCCACACCCAGAAGTCTGTTCTGCCAATTCTTTAAACACCCCTCAGCCCCTTCAGGTGACAACCAAAAACAATCAAAGCACAATATTCAAATCGGGAATTTTCTACTTGGCTGAAAACACTCCATGCAGTGCTGCAGGGAGCCAGGCTTCCTCCATGTTCTGCTTCTTTCTGTCAGCACTGTGGTAATTGGTGCTCATTTGCTTTGATAAAATGCCTGAGGAGGAGAGGTTGTGGGGCTGCGGTGATGGCTCAGTGGGTAAAATGCTTGGCTAGCAAGCAGAAGACCTGACCCACATCAAAAAGCCCAGCATGGCAGTGTTCGGTGTGATCCCAGCACCTTCTGCAAAGCCTAATGACCCAAGTTCGAGTCCCCAAGACCCATATAAAGCCAGATGCACAAAGTGGCGTATGCATCTGGAGTTCCTGGGGCTTGCAGGCCAGTCAGTCTACTTGGATCCGTGAGCTCCAGGCCACTGGGAGAGCTTGTCTCAAAAAAGAGGTGGACAGTGGCCAGGGAGGTGACGTAGTGGTTAAAGGTTTTTGCATGCAAAGCCTGCCAGCCCAGGTTCATTTCCCTGGTCAGCCACGAAAAGTCTGTGTGCAAGTGTCTGGAGTTTGCAGTGGCAAAAAAAAAAAATCTTTGGCAAGCTCATACACACACACACACACAGAGGTGCAGACAAATAAAATAAAATGAGGTGGACGGAGAGGTGCCAGATGGAGGAAGGAGAGGTGAGAAAAGAGTTCATCAAAACTAAAGACGTTATGAATAAACCATATGGAAACCTACTTATTTGTTGGCCAATTTAAATAGTGTTGCAGTCAGCTTTCTTGTTGCTGCGCAGAAAGAACCCAAACAAAAGCAGCTTGTAGAGGAATGGGTTTATTTGGCTTACGGACTCGAGGGGAGAGTCCATTCTGGCAGGGAAAACGATGGCATGAGCAGAGGGCTGGACATCACCTCTGCCACAGCACTGCAAACAGTGGCAGGAAGGTGTGCCAAATACTGGCAAGGGGGAGCTGGCTTATAACCCCCATAAACCTGCCCCAACATCACAGCTCTAGTGAGGTTCTAATTCCCGAATTGCCATCAGCTGAGGATGGATCTATCAGAACACATTCATTTGTTTGTGGGGGACATCTGGATCAAACCATGACAAATAGATATATAACTTGGGAGCTAAAGAGATGGCTCAGTGGTTAAGGCACTTGCCTGCAGAGCCTAACGACCCAGGTTTGATTCCCCAGTGTCCACGTAAAACCAGATACACAAAGTGGGGCATGCATCTGGGGTTCGTTTGCAGTGGCTGGGGGTCCTGGTGTTCTCTCTCTCTCCTCTCTCTCTCTCTCCCCTCTCCCCTCTCCCCTCTCTCTCTTTCTCTCTCTCTCTCTCTCTCTCTCTCTCTCCAAATAAATATTAAAGTATATGTAGCTTACAAAGAGAGAGTTTGGGCAGAAGTATCCTGTCCCCACAGTGCATAACGCTGCTCCATAGCTGGTTGCAGGAGGAGCCAGGGTCCACCCCTCACCAAACAGGCTGGAGCTTCGCTTCGCTAGCGAGCAGCCAGGCCAGCCGGGCCTGCAGGGCAGCTATGGGCCGAGGGAGGGAGTTCCTGCCGGAACGGAACGCTCTGGCCGCCGCCCGGTTAGGTCTCGGCCCCCAAGTGGTCCTCCAAGTGGGTCTGGACCCAAGGCGACCTTCATATTCATGACCTCGCACGATATCAGATCCATCAACTCGTCGTCCAGGATGATGGAGGAGGGAGGGAGGGAGGGAGAGAGACAGAGGAGAAAGGAAGGAAGGAAGGAAGGAAGGAAGGAAGGAAGGAAGGAAGGAAGGAAGGAAGGAAGGAAGGAAGGAAGGAAGGAAGGAAGGAAGGAAGGAAGGAAGGAAGGAAGGAAGGAAGGAAGGAAGGAAGGAAGGAAGGAAGGAAGGAAAATAAAAGTGGCACCAGCTAGATGCAGTGATGCACATCCTTCCTTCCGCACTAGGAGGCTGAAGTAGGAAGATCTCCATGAGTTCGCGCCTGTGTGAGACTCTACCTCAAAAAGAAAGTCAGGGAGGGAGCTGGAGAGATGGCTCAGCGGTTGATGCATTTGCCTGCAAGGCAGAAGGATCTGAGTTCGATTCCCCAGTGCCCACATAAAGCCAGTTGCACAAGGTGGCGCGTGCATCTGGAGTGCCTTTGCAGTGACTGGAGGCCCTGGAGCTCTTGCAAATAAAAAAATTAAAATATTTTTTAAATTTAGGTGGTAGGTGCAAAAGGTGGTGCAAACGTCTGATATTGGTTTGCAGTGGCAAGAGACCCTGGAGCACCCATACACACACGCACACATGCAAATAAATACATATTTTTTTGAATTAGGTGGTAATGGTCACATTCCAGCTTGACCAACTCAGGGCTCCAAAAAAAAAAAAAACCCCAGGATATAAAGAACCGTCACTGCTCATAGACTTCCCTACCAGAGAAGCCTGCACAAAGAGCGGTCACCCTTTCCCTAGTGACCTTTTCAACTTTTAGGGGCACTTAACTCCCTATGGGGATTTTTGTATCTTATATATGTACTCCTAACAGACTGGATTCTGGGTAAAATGGGCTTCGGAAAAAAGCATTAGCTAGTTGGGTGTGATGACGCACACACCCCTTTAATCCCAGCACTTCGGAGCCTGAAGCAGGTGGATTGCCATTAGTTCGAGGCGAGCCTGGATTATCCACAGTGGCATTATCCCAGGTCAGCCTGGGCTAGAATGAGACCTTACTTCAAAACTTCAAAATAAAAAGGCACACTGCTTTTCTGGAAGTGCCTGAGTGGGGGAGGTACCAGGGATGGTGGGGGGGGGAGCCTGCCAGGACCAGCTCTGGATGCCCATCTTGGCTCTTTGTCAAGCACATTTTCTTGCTTCCTTGCTTATTCGAATTAAACACTCTTTTTTTTTTTTTGCACGTGTGAATGTGTGTGCATGCACGCGTGTGTGTGCACTGGCCAGAGGTTGACATCGGGTGTCTACCTTAGTTTCTTTTTAAATACTTTTATTCATTTATTTGAGACAGAGACAGAGACAGAGACAGAGACAGAGAGAATGGGCACCAGGGCCTCCAGCCACTGCAAACAAACTCCAGATGCATGTGCCACTTTGTGCATCTGGCTTAACTGGATACTCGAACCCAAGCCATCAGGCTTTGCAAGCAAGCGCCTTTAACTGCAGAGCCATCTCTCCAGCCCTCCTCTTGTTTTTGAGACAAGGTCTCTCACTGAACTTGGAGTTCACCGACTTGACTATAACAACCAGCCAGTAGGCACCCAGGATCCTCCCCAGTGTGGGCCTACAGGTACATGCTGCCGTGTCAGGTTTTGACATGGGTGCTGGGGATTCAAACTCAGGTCTTCATGTTTGTAAGGCAAGCGCTTCACCCACACAGCTATCTCCCCACCCTAGAGAGCTGTGGCTTTTGCACGGACATTGAAGTTGCATGCAGGAGCCTGAGGAAGCTGGATTCAGGAGTACAGCAAAGGCAGAAATAGCAGGCTGTGCAGCAATCAGGACTGCGTGGGGGCCCCAGGGTGGGAGCTCACCTGAAGGCAGAATTGGGGGGAGGTTAAGCGCATGAGAGCTGTCTTTAGCTAGAGCTGAGAGTGTCTTGTCCATTGAGAGTTGGGCAACATTGAATTGTCGGGAGAACTCTTGAGGGAGCCAAGCCAACCACCATGGCTGTGACTGAACTCAGAGGTCAACTGTGCAGTTTCTCAGCTAATCATTTAATTCCCCAAAGTGGGTGTCTCTCCCTCAGTACTACAGATGCAAATATATAAAGCTATCTACGTACGACATAAGTAAAGAGTTCAATCCCCAGACCCCATAGGAAGAAGCCAAGCATGACAGAGTGTGTCTGTAATACCAGCACAGGACAGGGGGAGACGGGAGGATCCCTCCCTGAGGCTCACTGGGCAATCAGCCTAGCCTAATGGGTGAGATCCAGGCCAATGAGAGAGCCTGTCTCACAAAACATGGACAGACCAGAATGATGAGACCCCACGTGCCTGGGAATCCAGCCGGAGCTGGGCTGGAAGCCTCCTCCCTGTGGAGCAGCTGTGGGGATGCTGGGAAGAGCTGTGCAGCCTGCTGGGGAGGAAAGTCCTCAGTGGTCTGAACCAGCAGTGGAGCGGAGAGCTTCATGGCTGGCCAGCCAGGCCAAGTGTGCCTACTGGTGCAATGGTGGTACGTCTGTTATGGGGAACCCAACTGCGCTGTGATTGGACTGGAGGCCCACTCCAGTGATGACTGTTACCAGAGAATTCACTGCCGAACTTTAAAAATGATGAAGAAGCCAGGCGTGGTGGCACACACCTTTAATCCCAGCACTCGGGAGGCAGAGGCAGGAGGATCGCCGTGAGTTCGAGGCCAGCCTGGGCTAGAGTGAAACCCTAACTGGAAAAAAAAGAGATGAAAATGGCGGGTATATTAGCACATGCCTGAAATCCCAGCATTCCAAAGGGCTCTGAGGGGGCTGGAGAGATCAAGGGTTAAGGCGCTTGTCTGCAAAGCCTAAGGACCGCAGTTCAAGTTCCCAGTGCCCGTGTAAAGCCAGATGCACAAGGTGGTTAGAGGCTCTGGACTGCCATTTTCGCTCTCTATCTGCCTGCCTCTCCTCTCTCTCTCTCTCTCTCTCTCTCTCTCTCTCTCTCTCTCTCTCTCTCGCTCTCTCGCTCTCTCTCGCTCTCGCTCTCGCTCTAAATAAAATTTTTATTTTATTTTATTACAAATTATTATTACATAGTGAGATTCTATTTCAAAACAAAAACAGAAATTGGATTAAGATAAAAAATATACATATATTGAAAAGCCGGCCATGGTGGCACACAACTTTAATCCTAGCACTCGGGAGGATGAGACAGGAGGATTGTTGTGAGTTCGAGGCCAGCCTGGGACTACAGAGTGAGTTCCAGTTGAGCCTGGGCTACAGAGAGATCCTACCTTGCAAAACCAAAACGCACACACACACACCAGCCATGGTAGCACACCTGTCACCTAGCACTCAGGACGTGGAGGTAGGAGGATTCAGAACTCCTAACCAGTCTTGGCTACAGAGAGAGCTCTCATCCAGCCTCTGTGTGAGGAGGTGGAGATCAGCCTGAGCTACACGAGAGCCTGTCTCCTGGGTTCTGGGCTCGAACTCAGGTCCTTCTGTTTGCAGGGCAAGTACTCAGCCCCAAGTTGCAGATTGCAGTTCGCCATTTCCAGGCGACTCCGCATTGCTGAAAGCAGATGTCAGTCACCCCGTTAAAGAAACGTAATGACTTGAGGTTTTACCTGAAATGTGTCTTCTAGGAAAGTCGGACTTCTTTTCCCACCCCTGCATCACCCTATGAACTCCGTAACCATGGCGATATATGTTCTTTTCTTTTTCCCTTCTGATTAGTAAAACCCAGCATAGGTTTCTGAATCACCCCTTGGCCAGTTTATTTCCTCTTTGACTTAATTAGATTATTTTCCTTTTTTCCCCACTAGTAGAAAAAAGGAAAATATTATTATTTTATCCCTCTGAAGACTGTAGTAACAAGAGATGCATGGTTTGCTGCGTGGCTGCATAAACATGGTGACGTCCGTGAGTCACACGCTTTGTCGGTGTTTTATAAATGTGTGTGTTTCCAAGTTTCTTTTCTTTCTATTTGATCTCCGTGGCTTCGAGGATCTGCGACTGCCTGAGTTCGATTCCCCAGCATTCCCATAAATAGCCCAGGGTAGCCCTGCCCGTCCACCACCCCTGCCCTTGAGGGGCCCTGCAGCCACTGGGCAGCCCCCCTAAAGGAACAGAGCAGGCTGTGGGAGACACTCCGTCTCAAGGAGACAAGCCCCAGGGCACCGACCTGCTCCTCTGGCCTTTGCACACTCACATCCACACAGGCGTGACATTCCCACTGTACTCAGGATCTCCCAGCAGATGGCATTCCGACTCAAGGTCGGGCCTATCAGCCTTCCATCATGGATGGGAGTGGCCTCCCAAAGAACTAATGGTTGACTGGTCAAGAGGAGACATTTTCTTTCTTTTAGTTTTTTCGAGGTAGGGTCTCGCTCTAGCCCAGGCTGACCTGGCATTCACTCGGTGGTCTCAGGCTGGCCCCGAAATCACAATGATCCTCCTGCCTCTGCCTCCCGAGGGCTGGGATTAAAGGTGTGTGCCACCACGCCCGGCTTCTTTTTAAAATTTATTTTATGATTAATTTTTTACATAGTTATAGTCTTATGTCCTCCCCCCCCCCCAGTCCCTTTCCCCTTAGGCCCTTCTCAGTAAGGTTATTGGTGTTCACTTTGGGGTAATTAAATTGGGGCCTCAACCAGTCCCTGGGTGGGGGGACTGAGCCTCAGGAGAGGTCTACCCTGTTTGGTTTAGTGCTGAGTCCCCTGTAGCCTCTGTTTGATGTGCTTTGATTCACCACAGTGTTTGTTACCATTTCCCTGGAGCTGGTTGTCAGGCGAGCATTGGGAGCAATCCTCTGTCATAGCTTCCTGGGTGATTTTTCCTGGGCCACAGTAAATGTGGCCGAGGTGGCCCCTCCATCTTATGGTGAGCAGTGGGCTGTCTTTATTTGTGGTATTGATGGATCTTGGATCTCCCCAGGGTTCTCTGCTGTCTCCTATCTTGCCAGGGTGTTCATGTTTGTGTGTTTGGCTTCTATTCTGCTCTTAACCTGCAGCCCTGGGATGCTTGCCCAGGACTGGATGGGGATGGAAGCACAGAACCCGGTGACCCTGGAGCAACGTGTTGTTTCCTATTCCCACATCCTTCCTCTCTGCTGACCTCTGAGGTCCACGGGGACACGGGAGACAACATAAAACCCAAGGGATTCCACAGAAGTGGAAGTTAGGGACAGATTGTTCACCTTGGGCTTGTCAAAAAGCTAAGTCATCAGGCAAAAAGGGAAGTAGGTTGTCCTTGGTGTGACAGACCACACCACCACAGGACAGTTGCATCAGCCCTCGCAATAGCTGCACGGGGCGAGGAGGAGATCTGCATACAGAAGTCCTTCACAAGTATCGCATCCCAGCCACGCCTGATGGCACAGGCCAATCATCCCAACTACTCAGAAGGCTGAGACAGGAGGGTCCCAAGCACAAGACCTTCCCCGCGGCCACTTAGGGGACCTTGTCTCAAATAAAGAGGAAAGCCAGGTATGGTGGCACACACCTTTAATCCCAGCGCTCAGGAGGCAGAGGCAGGAGGATCGCCGTGAGTTCGAGGCCAGCCTGAGACTCCATGGTGAATTCCGGGTCAGCCTGGGCTACAGCGAGACCCTACCTCAAAAAAGCAAAATAATAACAAGAACAATAATCATAACGGGTAAGAGGGGGCTGGAATATGGTTCAGCATTAGAATGCTGACACAGTGTGTGAGGGTCCTCGGGTCCAACCCACAACGCCAGAAAATAGTGCATTCCTCCAAGCCGTTTGCCCAGGCTGTCTCCAGGATCTCACTGGCCGGTGAGAGATGCCACTATGATGCTACGGCATCCATTCACTGAAAGGAATCCTGGGGAAAGCACGGCGATCTTGTGATTGAAAGTCGGTCAGGATTCTCGGATCTCCTCCTAAGTGGCCCTCAGCAGTGCCAGACACCCCTGACCGCGACTTCCCATTTCCTTCTGACAGATACCCCTTGGCAGGGTGACTTCATTATCAGGGCACCAGAAGGCGCGGTGCCACCAAGCTGCACCCTTCACACATTTTGATTTTGCAAGAATCCTGAATTTGGGGGTTTCAGCTGTAACATTTTAACTTCTGTTTTGAAAGCTTGAAATCAATTAATAGGACAGGATGGGCTGGAGAGATGGCTCGGCGGTTAAGGCACTTGCCTCCAGTGCCCAAGGTCCCGGGTTCAATTCCCCAGTACCCACATATGCCAGATCCACACAAGGTGGTGGCCCTGGTGCTCTCTCTCTCTCTCTCTCTCTCTCTCTCTCTCTCTCTCTCTCTCTCTCTCTCTCTCTCTCTCCCTCTCCCTCTCTCTCTCTGCTTGAAAATGAATATTTTTTTTAAAATAACTTTAAAAAAATAGGACAGGACACGGGTTTGCAAATGCAGTTGCAGTTGCCTCTGCTCAAAGGTCTAATCTAATTTCTTAAAATGCACACCTTTAATCCCAGCACTTGGGGAGACCGAGGCGAGGGAATCATCGTAAATTAGGCCAGCCTGGGCTACAGAGTCGATGTCAGGTCAGCCTGGGCTAGAGTGAGACCCTATTTCAAAAAAACTTTTTAAGAGCCAAGCGTGGTGGGCACACCTTTAACCCCAGCACTCAGGAGGCAGAGGCAGGAGGATTGCCGTGAGTTTGAGGCCAGCCTGGGACTACAGAGTAAATTCCAGGTCAGCCTGGGCTAGAGTGAGACCCTACCTCAGAAAAAATATTAATTTTCTTCACTGTTTTTTTTTTCAAGGAAGCTGGTTGGCAGTTTATCGTCTGCTGCCATGTTGTGACTTTGAGTCCACAGAAGTCACCTGCAGGTCACACCTGATGAGCTCCTGTGATCACCAACTGGCCTCAGGTCAGCTTTCAGCATTTGGTGTGTAGACTTGAGAAATAGCGATTCTTTTCCAGGGCATGTCCACAGGAACCCCACAGCCATACACACAAAGAGCTGCTCCGACGGTGCCCTCAGTGCCTGGCAAACTGTCAGCTGTTACAGGTGTTATCACTCAGCCAGCTCTTTTCAGTTATTGTCAGTGGGTGTGTCGCTGGGCTGAGGGCCAGAGATATTTCTGGTACTTTCACCTGACAGCTACTGAAGTAAGACCATCCCCGTTAATAACGTTAAAAGCATATCCTGGGGGCTAGGAAGATGGTTCAATGGTTAAAGGCGTTTGCTTACAAAGCCTGACTTCCTGAGTTCCATTCCCTAGTGTCCACGTACCAGATGCACAAAGTGGTGCATGCATCTGGCATTTGTTCACAGAGGCTGGAGGCCCTAACATGCCCGTTCTCTCTCTCTGCTTGCAAATGAAAGAAAGAGAGAGAGAGAAAGGAAGAAGGGAGGAAGGAAGGAAGGAAGGGAGAGAGAGAGAACTTATTGATCATTTGTGGTTCTTTGTGAACTGTCAATTTCACTTCCCATTTGGTGACTGGCAGTTTTATTAACATATCTTCTGATGTTTATTTTTGCAGTTCTTTGTAAATTCTGGAAGTTGGCCCACTGTCGGAGGTATACCCGCTCTGTATGCTGCCTGGTTCCTTGGCTGATGGTTTCTTTTGCTGTGCAGAAGCATTTTGATTTCACGGAGTTGATTCCGTGTGCTGTGCTCCTGGAGTTCTGTGCAGGAAGCTCTTGCCTTGCCTATACCTTGAAAATGTTCCCTCTTATTTGTTTGTTTGTTTGGTTTGGTTTTTGACAGAGGTTGAGATATCATTCATTATAAACTTTCCTACACAATTTTTTTTCAAGGTAGGGTTTGGCTCTAGCCCAGGCTGACCTGGAATTCACTATGTAGTCTCAAAATGGCCTTGAATTCACCACAATCCTCCTACCTTTGCCTCCCATTGCTGGGATTAAAGGGGTGCACAATCACCCCCAGCTTGGATTAAAGTCTTTCATCCACTTTGAGTTGATATTTGTACAGGTTGAAAGATATGGATCTAATTTCATTCTTCTGCAGGGGGGTCTTCAGATTTTTCAGCTAAGAAATGGAATCAGGGGGCGGGAGAGATGGCTGAGCAGTTAAAGCACTTGCTTGCAAAGCCTGACAGGCTGGTTTTGATTCCCCAGTGGGTACAGGAAGCCAGATGCACAAAGTGGCGCATGCGTCTGCAATTGGTTTGCAACGTCAAGAGGCCCTGGCGTTCTCTCTGTCAATCCCCCTCTCTATTTCCTTGCAAATAAATAAATAAAACATTTACTATATAGGTATTAAAATATGGAATCAGCCTACATGCTCACCCACAGATGATGGATTATGAAAATGTGGTGGACTTGTCTTCAGCAGTTTGGAAAAAGGAAATTATAAAATTTGCAAGAAAATGGATGAACCTAGAGAGAATTCTATTAAGTGCAGTGACCCAAAGTCAAAGAGACCCAAAGGGCATGTTCTCTCCGATGTGCCCATCTCAGTTCCTAGTGTCTGTAAGGATGCATATATAGGGTCCAAAATGGGGGACAGAAGAGTGGCCAAGAGTTTGTGTAAAGAAATGAGGAGGGGGTCTGGAGAGATGGCTCAGCGGTTAAGGCACTTGCCTCCAGTGCCTAAGGCCCCGGGTTCAATTTCCCAGGACCCACATAAGACAGACCCACAAGGTGGTGGCCCTGGTGTATTCTCTCTCTCTCTCTCTCTCTCTCTCTCTCTCTCTCTCTCTCTCTCTCTCTATCAATAAATAAAATATTTTTTAATGAGGAGGAAGAAGAGGAAAGGGCAAAGGACATGTGAGGTAAACAGAAAGGGGGGCCATAGGTGGGCCAGGGGATATGAAAATCAGCTAAAATAAATTGTATTTGTGTAGCCGGGCATGGCGGCACATGCCTTTAATCCCAGCACTGGGGAAACAGAGGCAGGAGGATCACCGTGAGTTCAAGGTCAGCCTGAGACTACGGAATGAATTCCAGGTCAGCCTGGACTAGAGCCAGACCCTACTTTGAAAAAAAAATTGTGATAGGAAAGTTCATAATGAATGATGCCTCAACCTCTGTATGCTAACTAAAAAATACAAAAAATAAAATAGAGCTGAGGAGATGGCTCAGCCTCTAACGGTGCTTGCTTGCAAAGCCTCTTGGCCCAGGTTTGAATCTCCAGTACCCATTACACAGTGGTGCATGCATCTGGAGTTCATGTGCAATGGCTAGAAGCCCCGGGACACCTATTCTCTCTCTCTCTCTCTCTCTCTCTCTCTCTCTTTCTCTCTCTCTCTCCTTGAAAATAAATAAAACAATTTTTTTTAAATCTTAGCTTTAAAAAAATAGGCAGAGTAAGCTTGGCATGGTTGCACACATCTTTATTCTCAGTACTTGGAAGGCTGAGGCAGGAGGATCATCATGAGTTCAAGGCCAACCTGGAACTATGGAGTGAGTTCCAGGTCAGCCTGGGCTGGAGTGAGACCCTACCTCAAAAAATAAAAATAAAGGTAGGCAAATATGCTGGTTAGTGAGGCCTTGGGGGTCCGTCTGTATCCACCTCCCCAATGCTGGCTGGGATTACAGACACACCTGTCTCAAATCAACCATTTTAGTCACAAATTCCATGTCATCAATTGATTCCCTCCCTTTTCTCCCAAATTCTCGGAGGCTCGGCCCAGGTTTGGGTTACCACTGACAAGCACAGACTGAGGAATGCCTCGGTTTTGAAGCGTGGGGTATGAGGTTGGAGCGAGACGGTGGTGGCCAGCCTCTCTGCTGATTCAGCTGCTGGCTGCAAGGCTTAGAAGAGACACCTGCCCTGTAAGCAGCCCTTGCCTCCCTGGCTGGGTCACCAACACGCCCTAGCATGTCCCATGGCTGAGGATGAGGACCCACTGTGTGTGCCACCAATACGGGTCTTTCCAACACACCAAAGGAAATAATGAAATGGAAACTTAAAAGCTGGTGAGACTTTGGGGAGCTGTGGGTTTCAAACAAGATAAGTCACACTGGGGTACAGAACCCCTTCCCCCATCACATCAGAGGCAGAGTTTACAAATATCTGGTGGCCAGCTCGCTCTCCCCGCCCCCACCCCAGCCTGGGACTGAGTTTACGTCACAGTCACTTCCTCTATTGGGCTGCTTTCAGACATGGGTGGAGTGTCTGTCGCACCCTGCCCGGCTTGCAGATGAGACTTGGGGTGCTGTCTGTTGCTTTATTATGCTGGTTTTGGGGTTTTTGTTTTGGGTGGTTGGTTTTTAGTTTTTCTTTTTTATTTCTGGTTTTTTGAAGTAGGGTCTCTCTCTAGCCCAGGCTGACCTGGAATTCACAATGATCCTCCTACCTCTGCCTCCCCAGTGCTGGGATTAAAGGGGTGCATCACTACACCCGGCTGTGCTTTCTTTTTGTTTTGTTTTGAGATAGGGTTTCACGTACCCCAAACTGGCCTCAAACTATGTAGCCAACAATAGCCTTGAACACCTGATCCTCCTGCCTCAGCCTCCAGAGTACTTCACACAGGGTTCCCCCCACCCAATGACATCTTGTAAACAGCCAGTTTTGCCCAGGAGGAGCTCAGTGGGTAGCACTCACCTATCATGGCCAAAGCCCTGGGTCCATCCCAAGTCATGAACCAGGTGTTGTGGGCACCTGTCATCCCAGCCCTTGGGAGGTAGAGGCAGGAGAATCAGGAGTTCAAGGCCATCTTCAAAGGCATAGTGAGTTTGAGGGCAGCCTGGGCTATATGAGATCTTGTCTGAAAACAACAACAGAAAGTGCTTGGCTCTCAGTAAATTTATTTCTTACATATTAACATAAATAAGGGATTTTGTTTGGTTTTTTTCTGATTTCTCTTTAGCACCTGTCTCAATAAATATAACTGCAGTATATAAAGAGTATAAAGTAGACTGTGTGAACTTAGGCTCAGAATAAATACCGAGTCCAACTCAAGGCAGGAGAAAATCCTGGAGGGAAGGGACCTCTGCCTGGTCCCATGAGGTAGAGCAATGTGGAACCCCAGCACCCGGGTCACGAGAAAGGAACTTCTTGGCTGAGTGCAGACCCCAGACATGGCGAGCACATGAAGAAAAGGTCTGCTGGGATTAGGGGGTCCACAGAGAAGAGTCCCAAGACTGTGCCTCTGGAGCCAGGCCCAACCAGGTTCCAGAAGTTATACACTTCACTGTCCCCAGCCAGGCGGGCATTAAGGCTGACACTGAGGCGGTGGCCATGAGCCAGCTTCAGCATACGGCCCTGGAAACCATCAATGAAGTCCTCCTTTAAGGACAAGTTCACAGTCAGGACCAAGGCCTCCTTGGTAGAGGGCTCAGTCCATGGCGATTGCAGGTGCAAGGTGAGGGACACCTGGCCCGACACATTGTCCTTTGGGTTGTAGGTCTTGATGGACTTCAGCTTCAGTTGTAAGAAGACATAGTAGAGGCCAGCCTTGGCGACCACCAGCTCGTGCTTGCTCTTGTTGTAGCTCAAGTTCTCAGACAGTAGCACACCGGTCATCTCAGTGCTGCTGTACCAACTCAGGGTGCCATTCTTCAGCGTTGCTGGGGAGGAAGAGAGCGAGATGCTGAGGGCTGGAGGCTGTGAGGAAGGCAGGGATGGAGAGGAGGGGCAGAACGGAGGAGGAAGACCACCCAGAAGGGGTAGAAAGAGGAGAGGGCATGGACTAGGAAGTGGGGTGCAAGGGAGAGTCTGGGAGGGAAAGTGGAGGAAGCAGAAAGCTCGAGGGTGAATCATGAGAGTCTGGTGTTGGGGGTGAGAAGTGGGGAGTGGAGTTAGGTGACCTGCAATGCAGGAGAGAGAAGGACCAGGGACCAGGAAAACCTGAGTGAGAGGGACTGGGGGGCTGAGGACATGGCGTATGCAGAGCATACAGCAAGCCCTGGGTTCTATCCCTAGTGCCACATAAACCTAGCACCCGGGAGAAGGAAACAGAAACATCAGAAGTTCAAGGTCATCCTCAGTTACTGAGCCTGCAGGGCCACATAGGAGGAGAGGAGAAAAGGGAACCTCAGGCGGAGCGGAGGAGGGGTGAGGAAGAGGATACAGAGAAAGATGGAAGGGAAGAAAAGGAAGGAGGAGAAAGAATTGGAAAAATCTGGGGAAGGAAGAAGGGAGAAATGGAGGAGCAGCCAGTGGAGCAGAAAGTTCTGACTTCCCAGAGGCCAGGAGTAGGGGTGTGAAAACAGACAGGACAGGAGGTGAGGGAGGGGACAGACAGAGCTCAAAAGAGCCAAGTGGAAGTTTCAGAGGGGACAGTTTAAAGGATCAGTGGAGTGGGGGAGGGAGGTGTGACACTTCCCCACCTTCCTGTAAGGGAGCCTGGGAAAACATCAGAAGAAAAGACACTCACCATTTTGGACCCGCAGCCTAGCATACGCTAACTCTTTCTGCAGAGAGAGAAGAAAGGTAAGGGTTAGGGTACAGGTGGAAGCTCGCTGCATATCCCCAGCATATCGGGATATGGGAGTCCCCTGCCCACAGCCAAAGAAGACACAGAACTCTGAAGGGTCTTCCACTCCAAAGAACACACAAGAAGGAAGTCAGTGCCTCAGTCTATCCATGGACAGACCCTGGGGGACTGGGGGATCCCCAGTATCTGAAAGAGAAATTGAGTCACCTGGAAGGCTTGGGAGGGAGAGGAGGGCACCCCAAGGGTCAGACAAAGCAGTGAGGTTCTGCAGAATTCATCAAAGAAATGATGGGGGTCCTTTTGTGTTCCAAGTGAAAAAAAAAGTACTCTTCATTAGAGATGTATATGGGGACTCCAAAGAGCATAGGGTGTAGTGGGGATGCATCTTGTAAAGGAGCCCCAGAGGACTCTGGAGGGACAGTGGAGGAAGAAGCTGCATCCTCAGTTCTACAAGGAGAAGGGGAATCCTTGCTGCCCTCTGAAGAATGTGGGTGGGGTGTCCTCACCAAGGCCACGGATGCAGTTGGAAACTTTGAGGATACACTGTGGAAAGGGTGTACCTCTCAGCCCTAGACCCAAAAGGGGATCCCCAAGGGGTCTTAGAGGGATGGTGGGGGAAAGGTTGTATTCTCAATACTAGATAGAGAAGGTTGTCCTGGGGAGATGATGGGGGTGTCCTCCCCTAAGCCACTGATGTGGATGGGGACTTTTGGGGCAGATGGTGGGAAAGAGGGTACCCCTTAGTCTTAAATGAATAAGAGAAGCCCTTGGGAGGTAGGGGGCCTCCCCTAGGCCCGGGATGTGTTTGAGAACTCGCTAAGGGTGCAGGACGAAAGGGGCACCTCTCCCCTCCGAGTGCTAGTTGGAGAAGGGGACCAGAAGATGGACCTTCGGGTCATCTCAGAGATGAGGAGCAGAGAGGGTCCCCCAAGGTGTGTGTGGGGGGGAGAAGGAACGTGTCTCACCTGCAGCGATGCTTCAGAGGAGCCGGGTTGGGTCCCGGGGTGCTCGGAGTCTTTAGGGCTCCTAGTGCCAGCGATGGAGGCGGCACAGGTGGCGGCCAGCAGCAGCAGCAGCAGCAGCAGCGCTGCGCCCAAGGCGCAGAGAAGCGCGCGGCGACCAGGGACGGTCGGGAGGAGCTGCGGGTCATCCGCGCGGCGGCCGGGGACCGTCAGGAGCTGCGGGCCATCCGCGCGGCGGCCGGGGACCGTCAGGAGCTGCGGCTCATCCACCCGGCGCGGCTCCATAGCGCGACGGTGGGTGACTCTGGCCCGCCCGGTGCCCGCACTTTATCCACTGCGGAAGCGCGGCTTTCCGGGGCGGAGACCCCGGACTCCTCCCCGCGACAGCCTCTCCTTTCTCTCCCGGCTTCCAGGCCTGCTTCTTCCTCTTTTCCTTTTCTCTGGAATGCACACCTTACCAGGTGGATGTGACGAGGGTACCACGTACTGTCCCCCTCTCTCTCCCGGGCTCTCCAGAGCCCCCAGACCCTGTCTCCCTCCCTGGCCCAGGGCTTGTCTGGGGAGGGGGGCGTGGAAAGGAAGGCTGATCTCTGTCTCTCTGTCTCTGTCACTGTATCTGTCTCTGTCTTTTATCTCTGTGTCTCCCTGTCTCCCTCCCTGCCTCTTGCCCCGCACCCTTGCCACCCCTTAACACCCCCCCCCATCACTGGGACTCTCCAGGCTTCTACTTCTGCAGAGGACTCCGGGGACATCCAAGCCTCCCTTCTGACAGTCAAGCCGAGCATCCCACACCTGACCTCCGCTTCCCCAGGATCAGTGGGTCTTTCCTAGCCCTCCCACACACACACCTGCCGGGTGCTTCCCGTCAATCAGGGGCCTCTGGAGACCCCAGAACAGCAGGTTGGAGAGTCCAAGTGGAGAAGGTTCCCCTTAGAGCCAGGCACTTGGAGGAAACTCGGATTTCCCGTAGCTGCTCTGGCCTGGTGACTGCGGGGCAGAGGAGGAGTAAAACCTGATCCCAAAAGAGGAATTGAGAGGTGAGTTGCCCTGCCACCCCACCCAGCAGGGTGACATTAACCAGCTGCTTTCTCTGGGCAGGGTGGACCACCTCAGCCCTCTGTCAGCAGAAAGCATCAGCCAAGAAGTGTTCTTTGGGATTCATTCCCCACCCCACCCTCCAGGTAGGGTATCACTCTAGCCCAGGCTAACCTGGAATTCACTACTAGTCTCTGGGTGGCCTCGAACTCACCACCATCCTCCTACCTCTGTCTCTGTCCTGTGTGCACAGTTTTTAGAATTAATTGATACTTTTTAAAAAATATTTTATTTGCAAGCAGAGAGAGGCAGACAGGGGGGGCAGGGGGGAGAATGGGAGCTCCAGGGCCTCCAGCCACTGCAAATGAACTCCAGAAGCATGCACCACTTTGTGCATCTGGCTTTATGTGGGTACTGGGGAATCAAACTTGGGTCATTAGGTTTTGCAGGCAAGCTCCTTAAACACTGAGATACCTCTCCAAAACTGATTTAATATTTTTAAATTTTGTTCTTTTTTGAGGTAGTATCTCGCCAGCCCCACATGCACAGCAGGCGTTCTTACCCACCAAACCATCTCCCCAGCCCCCAGAATTACAACTTTGAACCCAGTTCTGGCTACCTAGCAACACCCTATCTAAGGGGGGGGGAGTCTGGGTGTGCATGGTAGCAGAGGTAGGAGATGGCCTTGAGGTTTGGGGCCACCCTGAGACGACATCGTGAATTTCAAGTCAGCTTGGGCTAGAGTGAGACCCTACCTCAAACCCTTCCCCAAAAAAAGAAAAAGAAAGAGGAAAAGAAAAAGCAAATACAATAAAAAGAAAGGAACTTGGAACGAATTGAGAGACTCTCTCGCTCTCTCTCTTTCTCTCTCCCTCCCTCCCTCTCTGACAATGCAGCCCTTGACCCTCGGTGCAGACATCAGGAAAGTGAAAGATGGTGTCATGGTTTCACCAAGGTGTCCCCCACAAACAGATGAATGTGTTCTCAATGATCGATCCGCAGCTGATGGCAGTTCGGGAATTAGAACCTCACTAGAACTGTGTTGTTGGGGACGGGCTTATGGGTGTTATAAGCCAGCTTCCCCTTGCCAGTATTTGGCACACCTTCCTGCTGCTGTTTCCAGTGCTGTGGTGGAGTCCAGCCCTCTGCTCATGCCATCGTTTTCCCTGCCAGGATGGAGTCTCCCATGGAGTCCTTAAGCAAATAAACCCTTTCCTCCCCAAGCCGCTTTTGTTTGGGTTCTTTCTGCACAGCAACTAGAAAGCTGACCACAACAGATGGTCTCCAAGGACTCTGATGACATGGAAGAAAGGCTTCAGTGTCACAGAGGGCTGCTTCGAGCACCAGGACACCAAATCCACAGTCAGCCAGGGCCAATCTGTTTATCATTAAAACCACAGGCCTCAGCCAAGGATTGCCCAAGTGGATGAAAGTGACAAAAAGATGAATGAGGGATGACAGCCGCAAGACCTCGTCAGATAACGCAAATGAGAAGGACAGTCCACCCTCACAGGCCACATTGCATCACACACCCCGTTGGACTAATTTTGTTCTCTTGAGACGGCTTGTCGTGAAGTCCAAGTCCGAGGAAGCCTCAAACTCACGATCCTCTGACTCAGCCTGCACCACCATGCCAGACCCCACTGGGTTTTCATGCTAACAGTCCCCACCATCCATCACGCCCTCCTCCACTCATCCTTTCCCAAGCTTATCATCGTGGTCCCAGCCGATCTGGAGGCTGCTTAGCAGGTCCTTCCTCCCAGGGGCCTCCAGTGCCCAGAGACCCGACAGCTTTGCCTTGATGGGATTTGTACAAGAAGGGAGAGAAGTGTGGGAAAAAAATCAGGGAGGGAGGAAGGAAGGAAGGAAGGAAGGGTGGATCAATGGCTATGTGGATGGATGGATCAATTGGTTGATAGATAGATATGTGGATGGATGGGTGGGTGGGTGGATGTGTGGGAGGGTGGATGGGTGGATAGATGGGTGGGTGGGTGGATGGATGGATGGATGGATGCATGCATGCATGGGTGGATGGATGGGTGGGTAGAAGAATAGAAAGGGAAGGAGGGAGATTACTTAGAGTACTGCCTGGGGCTGGGATGCCTCAGTATGACTCAGGTCATATTGCCTTGACCCTGCGGTGCAGGGTCCTGAGCTCCTTGGAAGAAACTGGTCCTCCCACTCGACCTGTGGCACACTCGCTCTCACTTCACACATAGCTGCCATGCTGTTCAGTGGTGAGCATTTGCCCGGCATGTGCCAGGCCTTGGGTTCCATGTGAACCAGGAGATAAAGAAGAATGGGACACCTCCCAGAGTGAGGGACACAGGCATGATAGGACAGCCTTAACCCCAGCACTGGGGAGGCTGAGGTAGGAGGACTGCTGTGAGTTCAAGGCCAGCATGGGACTACAGAGTGAGTTCCAGGTCAGACTGGGAGGGGGGGTAGAATGAGACCCTACCTAGAAGAACCAAAAACAAAAACAAAAAAACCCAGAGTGATATAGAATTTCCTATGCACAGTGCTGAGCAGAGTCAAAAATGCTTCAGTTTTAGTTTTGGGTTTCTGACCACGCCCCCAGCCTCACTGTGGGTCCTAGGCTGTCACTCTACCTCTGACCACGCCCCCAGCCTCACTTTGGGTCCTAGGCTGTCACTCTACCCCTGACCACGCCCCCAGCCTCACTGTGGGTCCTAGGCTGTCACTCTACCTCTGACCACGCCTGCAGCCCTCAGGATTCCTGACAGGAGCTCTACTACTGAGGCACTTCCCCATTTAGTTTTTACTTTGAGACAGGGTCTCCCTGAGTTGGCCTGACTGACCTTGAACTTGTGGTCTCTGCCTCAGTCTCCTGAGTAGCGGTAACAGCACCATGCTCCGCTGAAGTCAGTCCACGTTTAACTGCCTGGATGTCCAGTGCTGGAAACACAGAAGTCCACAGTATTTAACCTAAACCGCTTAGGTTCAATTTCTAGTCCTGCCTCTTGCTAGCTGTTCAATTTTAGGAAACTTCCTTCACCCCACTGCACCTCGGTTCCCACCCCCTATAAACACCAGTGACCACATCAAAGGCTGGCTGTCTAGAATCAAGGAGCCAGAACAGGGCCTGGCATACTTGGTATACTTGATGGGTGTGTAGTCATCATCGTTCCTGAGAGCTGGTGAGGTTTGAACCCCTAAAGTCCAAACCCCAGGGCCAGCGTCTGAGCAGAAAGATGGACAGAAGCCAGGTGTGGTCATTCACACCTTTCATCCCAGCCCTCGGGAGGCAGAGACAGGAGGATCGCCATGAGTTGGAGGCCAGTTTGAGACTACATAGTGAATTCCAGGTCAGCCTGAGTTAAAGCGAGACCCTACCTCAAAAAACCAAACAGGGCTGGAGAGACGGCTCAGCAGTTAAAGCGCTTGCCTACAAAGCCTAATGACCTGAGTTTGATTCCCCAGTGCCCACGGAAAGCCAGATGCACAAAGTGGCTCATCTGGGGTTCCTTTGCAGTGACTAGAGGCCCTGGTGTGCCCATTCTCTCTGTCTCTCTTCTCTCTCTGCTTGCAAAAAATAAGTAAAACAAGGTTTTTTTTTAATGGGGAGTTTTTGCATAGAAAACGTGTGGAAAGTGTGCGTTCACGGAATGATGGGGTGACAGGTGAAGACTGGAACCTTTTACTGTACACAAAAGGACGGTACTAGTCAGGCTTTCATTTCCATGGGTTCCAGATTTTGCTTGTTTTTCTTTTTCTTTTTCTTTCTTGTTTAATGTTAAATACAGTTCGTGGTCAACTAGGCACCCAGGAAGGAAGAAACTGCCCACAGCTGTTTGGAGGGAGGGAAAATTTAACAGTGACATCAAAGGGAAGGATGGGAGCAGATGTGGGCGGAGCTGGGAAACCAGCCACCCCGGGAGGAAAGAAAACCCCAGCCCCACCAGGGCCCCAGCCTCGAAGGGACTCTCCAGCACCTCCAGGGATTCAGTGACCAGAAAGGCACAGTTAGACACAGGGAAATAAGACACACGCAGACCTGCCACATACACCATCCCACACACGACACAGATATACACAGTCATGGGCACATATAGCCACACTGAAATCATCATACATACAGGGTTTGGTGCATGTGCCTGCACTCAGGAATCTGAGGCAGAAGGATTACCCTGAGTTTGAGCCTAGGCTATAGAGAACTCTGTGTCAAGACAAAAGAGTGGGTCGAGGCTGGGGAGATGGCTCAGTGCATAAGACCACTTGCATGGCTGGGCATGCCTGTAACCCCAGTCCTGAGGGAAGCTTGTTATATAGAAAATCCCTCCCATGGGCTGGAGAGATGGCTCGGCGGTTAAGGCGCTCGCCTGCAAAGCTTAACAGCCTGGGTTCGATTCCCCAGTGCCCGGGTAGAGCCAGATGCACAAAGTGGCGCATGCATCTGGAGTTCGTTAGCAGTGGCTGGAGGTCCTGGGGTGCCCATTCTCTCTCTCTCTCTCTCTCTCCCCTTGCAAATAAATAAATAATTAATTTAGTGGGTCTGGGTGTGGTGGTGCACGCCATTAATCCCAGCACTCAGGAGGCAGAGATAGTAGGATTACTGTGAGTTCGAGGCCAGCCTGGGACTACATGGTAAATTTCAGGTCAGCCTGGGCTAGAGTAAGACCCTACCTCAGAAACAAAAACAAAAAAGGAGATATGGCTCTCAGTGGTAGAGTACTTGCCTATCATGTTCAAGGCCCTAGGCTCAATCAATAGGTACCTCAAGCACAACAGGAAAAAAAAAAATAGAACATACCAGGGGCTTCCTACTTCCGGGAACCCACTTCTGCCTACCGCCTCTTGGCAAGAGCTCTGCATTCCTTCCTTAAAATCTGTCTATAATCTCTATAATAAAATCCATCTATAATCTCTGTAATAAAATCTATCCATAATCTCATAATAAAATCTATGATTGCTGTAATAAATCATCTAGAAAATCTGTAATAAAATCTATCTATAATTTCATAATAAAATCCACCTATAATCTCTGTAATAAAATCTATGATCTCTGTAATAAAATCTATCTATAATCTCATAATGAAATCTTTCTAAAATTCAAACACAAAAAGAAAAACTAAGTCAGGAGTGGTGGCACACGCCTTTAATCCCAGCACTCCGGAGGCAGAGGTTGGAAGATCACCGTGAGTTCGAGGCCACCCTGAGACTACGTAGTGAATTCCAGGTCAGCCTGGGCTACCTCGGAAAAGCAAAGGGAAAAAGAAAAAGAAGAAAGAAAACTAGAACCCACCTTTGCAGACACACAATCCCTGACACGCCAAAAGGAATGTGGAGGCAGACATCACGACACACTGAGATGACACCCAGATGGCATTCCAGATCCACAGGGCAGCCCAGGCTAGCTAGAGCCCTGCCCAAGGACACACCGTCACAAACATAGGTGGACACAGGCTCGCATTCAGAGACACTCAGATACAAGTAGGCAATGATGGACACCTACCTAGTCCCCCAGAGCCACCCAGGCCGCAAATACACGATGCCCACGAAATCACAATGGAGAAAGAGCCTGGCTGGCCGTGGGGGGGCGGGGGAGGCAGGAGGAGCAGGAGTTCAAGGTCATCCTCGGGAGACATCGAGAATTCAGGGCCATCGTGGGATACATGAGTCTATCTCCAAAACTAACAAGAGATAATGATGAGAGCCCAGCTTCCCCTGCGGACGCGGCCCCGCCTGCCCTGCGCGCACCTGTCAGCCTCGGGCCCCAGAGCGGGCGGGCGGGCGGCGGGCGCCCTCTGCTGGGCAGGAGCCTGGGTCCCGGGCTGAACCCGAGGGGCTCAAGTCTTCCTTCCCAGCAACAGGACCATGGCGGGAGAACTAGACCTCGCATGGCCTCACTCTTCGTATCCCAGCATCTCCCATCCCTCATCCCCCATCCCTCATCCCTGCATCCTTCATCCCTCATCCCCCATCCAGCACTCCTCATCCCTACATCCCCGCATCCCTCCTCTTAGGCCCGCCCACTTGCCACCCACCAGCTTCCCAGTTGGTGCCCCCCTCTCCCTGTTTCCCATTCTCCGTAAGCCTTGCTCGCCTCCAACCATCAGCCTCCTAAAGGCTCTTCACTCCAGCCCCACCCAGCCCCAGGCCTCAGTTTCCCTCTCGGCACCCTCTTTTTGGCCAGTCTCCATAAGCCCTGTCCAGTCGGAAGATATCATCCCTCCCTTGCCTGGATCCCTGGTCCCTGCTACATTTTTTGTCAATCTCGGAGGCCTCACCCATTCTGAGATCACCCTCCCTGTTCCCCTGTCAGCTTCCCCCCACTTCCCTGTCTCTCCCCAAGTTCTGCCCCTTTGTTCTAGCCTACCTTCTTCTAGACTCCATCAGACCCCACCTCAGAGTCACTGTGCCCATGGTGTGGGTTGAGGGCTGTGTAATAACTAACAGAGGGAAAAAGGCCTCAGTTTCCCCAGCCCTGACTCTCCTCACGAAGGCCCACTCCCCTGTCCACCTAGGGACCCTGGGGACCTGGCCACTGCCTAGCCTGGTCTTCACCATTCCTGTTCACTTCTCCCTGTTCTGCCCCACCTGGCCCACAAGCTAACCCCAGTCCCGGTGGACATGCCCATCCCACCCCAAAGTGGAGGCCATCACACCCACGCATGCACGGTGACGGCTAAGATGTTGGTGGCTGTGAGAACGTCCTCTCTGGTGCTGGGTGAGTCCTCTTCCCAGCAGGCTTGAGCCCCGCCCCCTCTGTGCTTGTCCTTACCTGAGACACTTGGGCTGTATGTGTGTGCATCTCTGCGAGTCACTGTGGGCCTAGTGTCAGTGGGAGAGAAAGGGACTCTCCCTGCGTGTGGCTTTTGTGTTCACCACGCTTGACATACATAGCTGTGCCGGTGTTGCACAGGGCTCTGCATGGTATTGTGTGGGTATTATATCTCTGACGCTCGGACACTGTGGTGTGTGCCTGTCTGGGTTGTGCTGTACCAGGGTATATGCCTGATTCGTGAGCAATGTGTGCTTCTATAATGCAATCTGGCTAGGTTTACACTGGA
>PVHP010022458.1:0-28357 GCA_004024765.1 Zapus hudsonius
AAGAATCTGGTTCCCTTTCATAGATCCAAGCAAAGAGAGAAACAACTACCAGCCAGAACCACAAACAACACAAAAGAAGCAAAGAGAAGGGAACTCCATGTAGAACTCATTCTCTCTGATGTCATTATTCTGGAAATCAGATCTGTCCCCAAATACACCTTAGGCTGGAACCCAGGAACCACCCACAGTGACATCTCTTTCAGGCAGAGGGATGAATACCCAACTTTTAAGAAAAACATTTGTTTAAATTGGGAGACATATATTGAAACTATTACACATACATCTTATTTCTCCAAAGCAAGATACCAACAAGAAAATACTAGATACAGTCACTAATATGTCTGTAACCACTAAGCAATCTGACCAGAAACCATCAAGCAAAATTATATACTTATTTTTTTTGGTTTTTTTTTTATCAGCAACTGTCCTTGCTGATATTAGAATCTGAAGATGTCCATATTACATCAAATATAAGTATATATGTATTTATTTATACCAAGAATTTTCAAGTCACAAGGTCCTTCTGTGTCTCATAATGTGGAACCTTCCCCTATTGTGCCCTGTCAGGGAACCATGTGTTAGAGGAGTTTTGGTGTTCCTTCCCTATGGCCATCACACGAATAAAATTATGGTACCCTGAATCATTGTCTAATGAATTTAAAGAATTAAAAGCCATAGACCACAGGGTAAAGTTTAGAGAGGACTTATTAGATTAATAGAAAGAATGAAAAGTCCTGCCATGTGAAAGTTATGTCACAGGCAGAGAGCCTGTGACAGTTTCAGGCAAGCTCCATAGATCCCTCCCCTTGAGTGGGAGGTGTCTCTAGCCACAGCTCAAACCTAGATGCTAAAACTGATTGGTCAGGTGAAGACTAATCAGCTACTTCTCTGATTTACCTGGTGGACATTTTAAAATCTTCCCTAAAACAAAACCCAGTCTTCTTCCACATGGCTTTCAAGAAGGAAGACTTTCATTTTCCAGGCAAGGCCCCTAAGGGCTGGGGTGAGGGAGATCTCAAGATCTCCCCACATGAACCTTTTTCCTCATGATGGGAGCCCTCTATTATCTTTCTCTTTCCTACCTGTTTGGTTAAACAACATAGATTTTGGCTAAAACCTCTCCCATGTTTTCTCCCCACACTGGTGGCTGGAGAACTCTGTGACTCCCCATTTGCCTTTAAATAAAGTCTCCCACTATACCTTAAACATTGGTTGTCAATGATTTTAATTCTTTAACCTTGTAGACAAGAATTCAGGTACTCCTTAAATTTTGAGGTGCATTGGAGTTTTTGCTGAACATTATGTAAATTCTAATTCCCAGCTCAGTCCTTACAAGCCCATGTAGGCGTAGGCATCCTCTCTCCCCATTTTTCCAGTCCAGCCAACTTTGGACAAAGGAGAAAGGCTTACCACAGCAGGGATCTGGAACTTTAGGAGAAAGGGTCAGCCAAAAAGAGGCTGGAACCACCTCCTTAGCATGTATTTATAATTGTATAGTGGTGGGCTTTACCCTCATGTGCAGGTGAAATCTCAGAGAAAAAGCTAATTGGTCTACAGTTGGGGTGCAGGCTCAGGAATTGGTCAACACACCTGAGTATGTGATATGTGAGAGAAAGTGGGGGAGAGAGCTAATTATATGAGACTAGATCAGATGGTGAATTGGGGTTCTGAGGAACAAGGTGGTATGACATATCTTCTGGGTTACTTTTTGGGGGCCTCTCTGCTGACTAGTTATGTAAAAATAAAACTACCTGATGAAATCCCTCTCAGTATGTTATTATGATGGATGTGATATTGAGTCTTTAACATCTTATATTTTGGATCAATATTAACTTGCAATTAAGACATTAAGTTATGAAAATTAACTGGACTTGGTGGTGTGTGCTTTTAATCACAGCACCTGGGAGGCAGAAGTAGGAGGATTTCTATGAGTTTGAGGGCAGCCTGGAGCTACAAAGTGAGCTGCAGATCAGCCTGGGCTAGAGTAGGGCCCTACCTCAAAAAAAAAAAAAAGAGAAAATAATAATATAAATTATTTTCTCTCTGTACTTTCCTCAATCAAAATAGTTTATTGAGGTTTTCTAAAAAATTATCTCATCAAACTTAAGTAGTGGTCATTTTAAAGGTTTTATATTTGCTTGTTTGGGGTTTTATACTTATTATTTATTAAACAGAAACTTTATATAAACAAGTCATGTGCAAGGAGCAGAATTTCCCTCATCCCTGCCCCCATTCCACTGAAGCCCCCCCCCCCTCTGTGGGATTGCTGGTTTGCACCATGAGGTTGAGGACAATTAATTGTTCCAGCAGTAGCCATTGGGTGGGGGCAGTGCCTCTGGGTATTCCCCCACCAGCTATAATCATCACTGTGTCCACCCTCATCCACTTGTAGCACAACAGTCCAAACATACTGGTTCACAGAACACACAGGCCCCAAGCACACTTTGATCCTCACCAGCCCTGCGTGCAACACCCAAAACACACTGTCTCCCTGAAAGCACAAACCCACTGTTCCTCTCACTTGCCTGGAGTACAATAGACCCAAATATACTGGCACCCAGGATTCACATTTAACAGTACAAGTGTCACCTTGGGCAGCTATGAGGACATTTAGAACCCTGTGATTCTGTTTGATCATCTTCCTCATCATTTGAATTTTAGAATTAAGGGAAATTCCCTTGGAAGTATCTTTTCCATTTGGATGGAATAAAAACAGACTAGATGACAACACTATTAGAAAATGCTCAGTCTATCTGTGTTTAAAAACTGGCAAATTATTAGAACATGTTATGGTGTTTACCTTGTTTTTCCTGTATTTAGGGAAATCTCAGAATATGTCTTCTAATCTACCCTGGGGCAAGCTAGGGACAGAGATTGGTGTCATAAAACCCTTTTAGTGTCAGGGGGAGCTGTCCAGTATACATTTTATCTTAGATCCCATTCTGTAATAAGCCATTTTCATGGTTGGAGGCTTATGACATTTTGTCATAGGATTAGAACTATTAATACTAGGAGCCAATCTGTTTTAGAGTACCATATATCCTTGGTTATACATTTATCTCTGAGTGTCTAAGAACCAGTATATAGTCAAGATTTAAACAAGAATGGTTTTTGGGGTATCACATGAGACACTCCACGGAGTATTTGGGATATGGGAGAAGCACTGTGGCTTTTCTAGCATTATTGCTTTCGGGATGAGTCCAGGTCATACTGACCTTGGCCTTCCTTTTTTTGGAAGCCTGGATGACTGGCTCATCCTCATTTTGACTCTCCTGTTTTTTTTTTTTTTTTTTTTTTTTTTTCCAGTAAGTTTTTTTTTTTTTTTTTTTTTTTTTTTTTATTTTCCAGTAAGTTTATTTTCTTACTTTTTTTTTAATATATATTTATTGTCCATAATGTGTTACATTATTTAGTGGGCAAACCATGCGTTGTTATCCCGAATTCCCCAATTCCCCCCCTCCCCATCCCTGATCAGTTGTATACTGATTTTTTTTCTGGTCTTCATATCTTTCCTGACCAGAAACTGGCCACCAGAGAGTCAGTGTGAAAACTTTGTCTTAGTGGAAACTCCTAATAAGGAGTGTCCCTCCATCTCCTGTGGAGTCATGAAGTGGGAGCAAAGGCAAAAATATTTGCCTATTTTGCTATATGGCTCCAATTGGATTTGACCTTTACATAGGTAGTTAGAGTACTCAGAAAGGAATTTGTATCAACTTTGTAGGATAGATATATCTATCTGTCATCTATAATTGACTAGTGTCATGGTTTGATCCAGGTGTCCCCCACAAATAAATGAATGTGTTCTGATGGATCGATCCTCAGCTGATGGCAGTTTGGGTTTTACAACCTCGATAAAGCTGTGTTGTTGGGGGTAGGCTTATGGGGTTAAAAGACAGCTTCCCCTTGCCAGGATTTGGCACACCTTCCTGCCGCTGTTTGCAGTGCTGTGGCAGAGGTGATGTCCAGCCCTCTGCTCATGCCATCGTTTTCCCTGCCAGAATGGAGTCTCCCCTCGAGTCCCTAAGCCAAATGAACCCATTCCTCTACAAGCCACTTTTGTTTGGGTTCTTCCTGCTCAGCAACTAGAAAGCTGACTGCAACAATTGGGTTCTCATGTCAGGGCAACATTCCTTTTAACAGCACTTGTGTGTTTTATCAGCATGTGATAAGTTATTTCCACAAAACCATATTTTGAGGTAAGGCTATCTATGGGATACTATCCAATAAGCTTGAATCAAATGTAATGGACCCTTCAACAAATATATTTTATTATTTTTACTTCAGTTATTAGATTTTGTAGATATTGAAGCTATTTTGAGATATTCTTCAAGTTGATCAGTGGGTAATGTTAGATGGAAACCAGTAGTTCTGTTGTATTGTTGTATGAGTGCTTATTTACAATAATGTACTGTGTATTTATTGCAAAATGCCCTTTATAAAGTAAAAAAATTGAGCAGAATTATAAGTTCAACCTGTTGTAAGTATTACTTAATTGTTGTGAAACAATGTCCACTGAATTGAAAAATTCTATTAGTGAGAAGCCAATTAAAGCTGTTAGATTCAGGAAGTAAACAAGACTCACACATCTCAGGAAACTCCTGAAACTTATGATTCACAAAGCCCCTGCCGAGGGATATGGAAGCAGTAAGAAATTTCTTGGAGAGGAGACTCGAAATAGCCCATCTTTCTGCAAGTCATTCAGTGAGCTGCAAAATCATTGCTTTTATCTTCTCACCTGTGTGTGTCTGCTGGTCCATGATGCAGCTGCCTTTGAATCATCAATGTTCCTGTTGTCAATTCAATACATTCACTATTCACCAAGATAGATATTGGTATAACCAGTAATTTGGTCTGCCATTGATGTCCTATTTAGGATGAATAGATATTCGTTTACATCTCCCCAGGAAAAGTGAAGGTGAAATTAGTATATACATACTGAAACATCACATATCCTATTATTGTGTAACATTTTGTTTTTTTATGTTCCAATAAAAATAGATTTAATTACAAAAGAGGTATCTGCTTCTTAGGATACTTGTTACAAAAAATCTGAAAAACCTTGGCTTTATATTTTTCTCTTCACAACATTCTTTCCTAGATGATATTTGCTGGCACATTTGTGCCATTTCTGGGTTATGTTTTTTTCTTTGCATTACGCGATAGGAGGGCTGCCCTCTAAGGTGTGCACTGGTTCATTTAGAGCTAGTTTAGGTTGACACAATTTAATTAGAATTGTAAATTATTACACAACCATTCCATTCTTCACTGGAAGCTACAGTTATAGCACTTTCGCTGGCTAATTAACAGGATTGATTCAGCCATTGCAGTAAGGTTGGTCCATGAAGACTCTGATACTTTCTTTCCTGAAACAAACAGAAACAGCTTTGGAACTGTCAGAAACAACATCTCTTAAGTCCAGTCATTACCAGCCTTTGTCATGTACTTGTAATTGACATGTAAATTATGCTTCAATCAGTAAAAACCTACACTTTAGTACCAGTGAAAAATTTTATGCTGCTAGGATATTTTGTAATTTAGTACAGATTAGCACAGTACTAGACAAACTTGTATGTGTCTGCTCAAATTATTCCTCAATTTCTGACAATGCTACATATTCTAAATTTTTTAAAAAATTATAATAATGTATTAAAGGGTTAAATTTTAATGACAAAAGTGAAATGGAAGTTGTGATGCTGAAAAAAAGGAACCAGTATTTTAAAAAATACCATTTTTTTCTTCCCCCTTTGTGTATTGTTGCTGAGGGGGCAATGTCTCTGGATATTCTCCTCCACCATGGCTCTTATAATCTTTCCGCCTCCTCTTCTACTCAGTTCCCTGAGTCATAGTGGGTGAGTTTTAATTCTGCTTTATCACTAGGTAGGGGACAGAGAGGAGGGAAACACATTCACAAGATTTGCTCATACTATGTATATACTAATTCATAATAAAGATATTAAAAATACACTTAATAGAAAACAGTAAGAATAATTAGAGCTCAGCTACCTGTATTTATATTGGGGGGCAAAATGGTTTCAAATGAATTTAATGATTATACCAGTCTCTGATTAGCCATTTATAAGCCAGGTTTGGGGCATTTACACAATGGAGGTTGTGACGCTCTTTTTAGTAACTTGACTGAAATGACAGGACAGTGTAGTGCTCCTTACTTGCTATACTACATCCCTTTGCATTGGAGAGAAGATAAAACACTGAAGGAGATATCATGGCTCTCTCTCTCTCTCTGTCCTATAGTCTGCCTTAGTTTATCCATGGCTGAACAAATGAAATCTCACAATCTGCACAAAGTCTTAGCATTCTTACTTAACAGGCAATAACTTGCAATTTGATCTGAAAAGCAGGGGGTAAGGATAGAGATACTTGCTTTAGGAATGTATGATGACTCAGAATGTATTACAAAAAACAGCTGTGGTGCTTTGATTCAGGTGCTCCCCATAAACTTATATGATCTTAATGCCTGATCCCAGCTGCTGGCATTTTGGAATTGGTGTCTCCTAGAGGCAGTGTATTATTGGGGGTGGGCTTATTGGTGTTATAACCAGTTTCCTTTTGCCAGTGTTTGGCATACTCTCCTGCTGCTATTGTCCACCTTACGTTGGCCGAGAAGTGATGTCCAGCCTCTACTCATGCCACGGTTTTTCCTATGATTATGGAGCTTGAAGTCGGTAAGCCAAAATAAACCCTTTCCTCTTCAAGCTGTTTGTGGCTCAGTTTTGTTTTTGTTTTTGCTTTTGTAACAGCAATGAGAAAGCTGACTACAACACCAGTGTTAGCATAGGTACAGTAATCTTGATCTGTGGTTTGAAACTGTTTTCTAGTCTGAATGTGTTTTATTTTATTGTCCATAATGCGTTACATTATTTAGTGGGCAAAAAAATGAGTGGTTTTTTTTTTGTGTTTTAAATTTCTGCTATTGTGACGGTCATGCAGCTCCAGAGACACCCCCCCCACCTTGAGTGTGAGGTGTCTATCTAGAGCTAAAACCTAGGTGCTAAAACTGGGGAAAACTTAAATTAACTTTCCTAGTAGAAAGTGCTCTCTTCCCCACATGGCAGGCTGGCAAAAGGACCTTTGACTCCCCAGGGACTGGTAAGGTCTCCCCAGTCCCCACCACAGTCTGTGGTGAGGGGCTGGATTTCTCTTCCACCTAAATCTTTTCTTCTTATGATCTTTCCCCTTTCTGCTGTTTAGCTGAACAGCATAAGTTCTGTTAAAACTCACCATATTTTCTCCCCACACTGGTGGCTGGAGAACTCTGCCCCATCTTCCCTTAAATAATAAAGTCTCCTACTATACCTTACTATCTTGTTGTCTATGATTTTAATTCTTTATAGACAAGAACTCAGGTACTCCTTAACTTTTGGGGCACATTAAAATTTTTGCTGGGTGTTATCTAAATTCTAACCCCCAGCTCACCCATTGCACTATTATTCTAAAACAGTTTAAATAATATTTTTAAAAGTTGCTGTTCCCAAAGTAACAAAAGTCATGTATCGAACAGAAGCTCCTCAAATTTTATTTTAGTACAGACGTCCCATATAGGAAATGCCTCTTAGGTGATCACATGTGAGACCTGGGAGATAGTCATTCTCCATGCCTAGAAGTGGGAGATTTGTGTTCCAATTCAAGCTAAAGTCTGATTTGGATTCTCACTAATCATAGTGTTGGGCATGGAACACCATCTTTCAAGAACTTCTGGAAGCCTGTAAGAAATGCAGACTCATGGACCCGAGTCAGATTCGTAGCATTCCTATCAGTCTACCAGGACTTCTAGGTGAAAGACATAAAGCTGTTAGGCTTGGGGAGCTTGGCTGGAACAGCTCAAGTAGAAAGCAGGACTGGATTCCTCCCTCCAAAGGCCCTTTGCTGTGTGGGATAGGTATCTCTTCAGCTGAGAGGTGTAAAACCTGAGTGTCCATGCTATCAGTATGACGAACTCAATTATAAGCTGTTCCTAAGCAGGGGATAGTTTATTAGAACCACTTATACATGATTGAAATTCCAGTCTTTTTCCTTATCTGCAAACCAACCTTCCCTTTGTTCTCTTTCCCTGATCCACTGGAACTGGTCTTATTTATTTATTTATTTTTTTCTAACTGCCTTTCTCCATTCCAGGGCTGATCTCTAATGTGATTTTTAAGAGTCCTGGAAACATCTGCTTCAACACTGTCCAGACTCCTGAATTGCACTTCCAAAGTTTGATTTCTAAGAAGGCTATTTTTTTGTGTTGAAGCTGAACTCCCTCTATGAAACCTGTAAAATTGGGGTTGGAGAAGATCAAATCCAACATTTCCTTTCTGATATGTTATAACATATGGAACTTTATTGGAGCCATCCCCACAGAACTAAGGAATGACTTTATAAGGGGCAGAGGAGATTTATGAAAGAAAGTTGTGTGGTAGTTAACAGTTGTCATTTCTATAGGCTGATTTAGGACCCATTCAGTAATTTGGGCTGGTTTTAAATTCTTCATATCCTGCCTGCCCAGTCTCCCATGTACTGATATTAAAGGCACGAACCTTACATGGGGCTGATTTTATTTTATTGATCTCTTTTAACACATTTTTCATTGAAAGCCTTTCAAATCCTCATTAAATATTTAAAGTAGAAATAGAATATACTTTTGATTTTGTTCAATAAAATCTTTAATCAGAATCATAGACAAGGCTGCTGTGCAGTGCTGCTGGCTTCACACGTCCACATTTTATTTTTACACTCAATTTCTTTTCAAAGATTAGCTGCTCAGTGGGAATCACACCTTCTTTTTGTCTTAATGAGAGTAGAGTTTTACTCACTGGGCTCTACTTCATGCTACTAGCTGCCTTTTTTTCTTATATTCATCAGTGACTTTAAAATGCACCACTGTTTGCATAAGCTTAATAGATTTGCTTAACCCCCCAAAAACGATACTGCTCTTTATAACACAATGTTTCTCTAAAATAGGTTATTTTGATGAAACTCTCATGCAAGATAATTTGCAAGGGTGAGTAGGAATGCAGAAGAAAGAGAAGAGATATTGAGGTTATACAAATCAGAGGATCAGCACACTGTATCACATAAAACATTGATTCATAGAGTTTAATTGCTGCCTCTTCACTACTCCCCTACCCTTGGTACAATTGACATTTTTTAACAGGTATTATTTTTTGTCTGTTATGTGAGATGGTCCTGTGCATGTTGAGCAGTATTCCTGGCTGCTACAACCTGGATACCAGTAACACTCTCCTCTGAGTTCTGACAATCACACATATATCTAGACAATGCGAGATACTGCCTGGTGGGTCATAGTTACCTTAAAATGAGAAGCACAGATCCACTATTATGCCTAGCTTTCCTGCCATGACAGACCATTACTTTCTGATTCATTTCTGATGCTGTCATTTTATCACACTACGGTCATTCCTTTGGCTTGAGGCTGAATTGCTGGTTTTTAAAATGTTTTATGTACAGGTCTAGGAAGTCTTAGAAGTCTAGGGTCTCAGTGAGTAAAGACTCCTGCTTGCAAAGTCTGCTAGGCCAGGGTTCAATTCTCAAACCACCCACATAAGCTGAATGCCAAAATTGGCACAAGTATTTGGTGTTTGCTTGCAGTAGAAAGAGGTCCTGTGGCAACTACACACACACACACACACACACACACACACACACACACACTCACATACACTCACATATATTTAGTTTTTTTTTTCTGGAAAGAGAGAGAAGAGAGAGTGGGTGAGAGTGTGAGCATGGACACACCAGGGCCTTTTGCTGGCCCAAACAAACTCTAGACACATGTACTACTTTATCAATCTGGCTTTACACGGATCCTGAGGAATTGAACCCAGATGACATGTTTTACAAGAAAGTAATAAGTGTTTTAAAATGTTTCCTATCCAATGGCTTCTTTCTGCCTATAGCTATAGCTATAGCCAGAAGTACCAAGTGAAGTACCATGAGCATTCGCCTGTTCTGTTGCAATCTTTTCTTTCCTTGCAGTGGTCTGAGTGACACCATTCTGAGATGGTGATCAATGATGCTGTTAGATCTGCCCACAAGATTCATATCTGTGGTCTGCTCAACATTAGCTTCTGGCTCCCTGTTGAAATAAATGAATATTTTCATTTTTATTCTTTAGTGCCTGTTTTTTACCTAAATCTATTTCCAAACCTAAACTTTGTCTTAAAAAGTTTTCTTTTTCAGATTATGTAGTACCTCCATAATACTTTTTGTGTTTAGAATATAAGAATATAAAACTTCTCCATAGAAATTTCTTCCCTCACATCATTTAGTAAATGCTATATAAATTCTTGGCTGCAAAAAGGACCAGAGCATTTCACTAATTACCATGACACTTAATAGTTATAGTCTGTTTATTTTCTTGACCCAACATAATATACCAAATCAAATTGCATTAATATAAAATCTAGTGCTATGCTGTTGTAGGGTCAGCTAGAAATTTTCATTAGTGAACCCTGTTTTCAAGGACAAATTCTAGCATGAAATTCAGTAAGTATGTCCTGAGACCAAAAGTGTTGTATTGATTTTGAATAAGTAGACATGGAAAGTTATTTTGGATTATCTACATGATTTTAGACTTTGTGATATCACGTTGGAAGGACTCACAAATTAGGCTATGGGGCATACAGGCTGCTTTATCATTTCTAATTTCAAAACAAAGTATTTATAATAGCAAGCTGGCTAGTTTTTTTTTTTTTGTTTTGTTTTGTTTTTTTTTTTGGTAGAAACTTTGTATGTAGAAGTCCCATGTTGGTACCACTGTTTCTGTCCTCCTTGCCCATTTCCAATGAAGGCTCACCTCAGTGGCATTGCTGCTGTGCTCCTTGAGATTGAGGACTATGAGTTATTCAAGCAGCAGATAGTCATTGGAGTGGGGGCGGGGCATGCCTCTGGATATTCCTCCCAGCATGGCTCTTTCCACTCCTCTTCTTCAAAGTTCCCTGAGCCATGGTGGTGAGTTTTAAGTATGTTTAGTGTTGAGTTCTTAGCCTCTGAATTTCTGCTTTGTAACATTTGAGTCTCTTCAGTGTCTGTCTTCATTACCCTGGTACATGTTGTCAGCTTACTGTGGAAGCAGCACTCTTGCTCATCTCACCACTTCCTCTCTGCTTTCATCTGGGCCCTAGCTGATGTGTGGCTAATCTCTTGCCAGGGAGTCAGGTATCATTTATGGTCTTGTTGGTAGAACTGAGTTTTCCAAGATTCTCACTGCCTTCTGAAAAATAAAAACAGATGTTCCAATGGAGAGTGAGATCAGCATAGGTTAAATGGGGTAATATCATAACTTTGGCAAGATTATAAGGTCTAGCCTCTCTTTAAGCCCCTGGTTAGACACCACAGGCTGTCATCATACAACAGTGGAAGCTTCTCCATGGGATACAGATTCTTGGTCTCCATAGATATTTGGTTTGGATCCCAATTCCAGCTAAGCACTCCTTGCCACTGAGTGGATCTCTTAGCCAATCAGAGAGCTGTTGGTTCCCCACCTAGGTTGAGGGCCAGTCTTGCTCAGATGTGTATATCTTGTCATGATGGTTGCTCTATATAGCAGTGTCCCCTGCTTTCTCCCAACATTGTTGGCCACTCTCTCCTAGCATCTCTTGTAGTGTATTCCAGCACTATATGGACTAACCACTTTCCAGATTCCAGCCAGGTCTCTTGATGTTGTGTGATGGAAGCCTGTGGTGTGTTTAGCAATAGGGTCTTATCTTTGATGTGCTTTGACAAAAATGCATTTATAGAAGCCTGTCTTGTTCTGGGGACTGTTGGACTTTGCTAAATGGGGCATGGAGGACATAGGGTTAAGAGAAGTTGAGGCAAGCTGAAACCCCGGGTTGTCTCTGGTAGGCATTTTGCCACCTCCACCCTTAATGCTAAAACTCCTGGCTCCCTAAGTAAGCCACAGTGCTAAGCCACAGTGAATCCAGAATTCTCACCCCAGCAGGACTAACAATAGGTGACAGACCCAGGTGACAAACTTCTCTGTAACCATCACCATCGAATCCATATCTAGAATCAGGTATTGCCCACTGCTCAGGGCTGAACAAGCACCTCAACTTATGCAAATTAGGCATTCACAGGTTGTCTGCATTCACCTATCCACCCCCGGGATGCCCACTCGCCACCCTGCCTGACCAATCCCCTTGCCCTCTCCTGCCCCTAGTCCTTCTGGCTTCTTTACTTTATAAATATAACCTCTCCACATTCAATAAATGACACATGACACACATCTGATCATCACACTCATGATGCCTGTGTCCTGAGAGTTTTCTCTTGTATGCTTGCATCCTATCCAAGCAGAGAGTTGCATTGCTCCCTCTCCAGCTCTGCCCCAGACCAAACGCTGTGGCCACAGTGACCCTTAGCTACTGTCCATTGCTGGGCTCTCCTCTGCCGCAACTCACGGAGTTCCTAAGGAAAACTGAATGAACTCTCCTCCCCGCCACTCACGGTGTCTCCTGAGGGAAATGAAACAAAATGACAGGGGACCTCCTAGGTCTCTCCAATCAACAGCTCAATGTGGGTAGTAACTGATTTCTGTTACTGGGAGGTACAAGCCAGAGGCAAATGCATTAGGGTGAGGCTTCATCCTACTCTCTTCAGGGCCTTTCTTACCAGATAAGACCACCATATTCCTGTGAAGGGTTATTATCAAAAGTAATGATTCTATGGTACCAATTCATTTTGGGTTTAGGTTGCTATATATCTCCTATATTAGTCAGGTTTCTCTAGAGGAACAGAACCTACAGAATGAATTGTAGAAAAAAGGGGGATTTAAAGGATTAGCTCACCGCAGTCCCACAATAGCAGTCTGTAAACTCAAGAGTCAAGAAACTGGTAGCCACTCATTTCCATGTGGCTGGATGGCTCAGCTGTCCCAATCCAACATTGATGGTCTAAATGCTTCCTGGAGAGCCACTGGTCTTCAGTCCAGGATGGAAGGCTAAATTCTGATGAAGGGATGCCTGACAAGGAAAAGCAGCCAGGCTTACAGGGGAGGAGAGAGACTTCCCTACCCTTTATATTGCCTTAGAGCAGGGTCTTGCAACCCTTTCCTAGAGTTGTTAACTTAATGGGTCTCTGGAATTTTCTTCATGCACTGCCTGTCATGAAGGAATGTTTCTTTATAGCTCCCCTGAGCCTCCTTACATTCTGCCACTTACTGAGGGGGCTGCCTTCCTGTAAAAAAAAAAAACTCAGGGACCCATCCAAGATTACAAAACAGGTCAAGTCAACAACAAAACTTAACCATCACATCTCCCTCCACCCTCCTACTCCCCCCAACACATTCCTTGAAAAGGGAGAGTTCAAACCAAGCTGGCTTTTAACAGTCTCAAAATTAACAATATTTATTTGTTAAACTTCTTCTCATGCTTATAGATAAATATTTTCCTATCCTCCTGTTTGAAGGTAAATCTTAGGTTCTTTAAAACTCTTAGAGATTTATTTGTCCAAAACTTACTTATAAATGATTGGTCATAATTAAATAAAGCTAAATTATCTCATTCTAAGTGACTGTATTTTGAGAAATTTTTTTTTATTTCTAATTATGACTGATGGTGGAAATTCATTTCTGACTGTGGAAATTAATTTCTTAGCATCATTATATAATTTCTCAGGTGAGATGGATTGGTTTGATGAAGGCAGGTTTTTTTGTTTGTTTGCTTATTTTGCATTAGGTTTTGGGCATAATAGAATGTGAAACTTGCTGGTTCTGAGATCCAGAAAATTCCCAGGCTCCCAGTCTGGTTAGGAGGCCCCAGCCCACATACCATGTATTTGGATGTTTGTGGGTACTAATTTTCTTTATAATTTTATGACTCAAATTAGACTTATGATAATTTGTCCTTCAAAAAAGAGTAACTTACCATTTTAGGGACAGTATTTGTCATTTCACCATTTCTGGGACAGATTGAAGCTTAGAATAATTTATAACAGTAGTTGTATTACCCTCAATTCTATCTAGATATGCATACTTCTATACCTCTTCCCCTTTAACACATACACTCTTGAATGTATAGGCCCTCATTGTCTCAAAGGAAAACAAAAGAGGACAGCCCACATTAACCCTAACTTAGACACAGACCAAAAGGTTGTGGGACTGATGGCACGACTCCTGATGGAGAGCTGATGGATGATGTGCTGAATACTAGAAAAGAAAAACTCTTACAAGTTTCAAGCACACCTGCAGACTTTAACTAGTTCACACCTTGAACTCTGGTCCCTTGATTAAATACATGGATGTTGGCTGTATTGTTGGACATCCATGGGGCACACCTGTGCATCAGTCATAGGTACAATCAAGAACTCAAGCATTAACAAGATGCTTGTATCTGCTCTGGTAACCACTAGTAGGCTGACTCCTGCTTCAGGGGTTGTGTCACTGGGAGTGGATCTGATTCCAGCCCAAAAATATGCAGAGAGGTCTGTTCTCTGGCGGTCCTGCTTGCTGTGTTTGCTGGTGTTTGTGTTTGTGTGTGTGTGTGTGTGTGTGTGTGTGTGTGTGTGTGTTAGGCCTGGTGTTTTGCTTGTTGCAGCTGTTTCTTTTTGCTTGGATTGATAGAAGTAAGCAGCTTCTTCTGTTATTGATGCAATTTCCCCTGGAACAGTAAGCTTAAAATTCTCCAAGATGCATCATAAATAAAACTCTAAACATTGAAATATAGGAGAGGGTGCTAAAAGTAGCAAGAAAGAAACAACTTATTACAAATAAAGGACACCCCATCAGAGTTGTCACAGATTTTTCGATGTAAACCATGAAGGCCAGAAGGGCTTGGAATGGAGTACTTCAAAGTCTAAAAAAAACTGTGGCTTCCAACCCCAACTTTTGTACCCAGCGAAAGTATTCCTCATACTAGATGGAGAAAGGAAAATGTTCCAGGATAAAAGGCAGCTCTACAATTATATGAACACAAAGCCAAACCTACAGAGAATACTCCAAGAAATATTGCAAACAGAAGAATTGAACAACCAACCTTAAAAGCTCAATAGAGGATGTGCATGTTAAACAAATTAGTGCATACTCAGTAATTTATAAAGCATCAATCCCCATAAACTCTACACATGGCAATGACTAAATTAAACCTCAGAGATACAACATTAAATATAAATGGTCTTAATTTTCCCATCAAGAGATACAAGTTGACTAAATTATAAAATGGACCCTTCTATCTGCTGTCTTCAAGAAATGCACCTTACCACTAAGGATAGACACCTTCTCAATGTGAAATGATGGAAAATGATTTTCTAAGCAAATACAAATAAGAAGCAAGTAGAAGTGGCCATATTAATATCTGACAAAATAGACTTCAAACCTAAAGTAATCAAAAAGAACAAAGAAGGCCACTTTATATTCATCAAGGGAATGATCAACAGGAAGACATCACAGTCATAAATCTATATGGATTAAACACCAGTTCACTAAAGTTTATAAAGGAAAACCTACTAGACAATAAATCAGAAATAAATCCTAACACCATCAGAGTTTGGGATCTCAGTACTCCACTATCATCAAGAGACAGATCATCCAAGCAGAAAAGCAACAGGGAAATAATAGATCTAAAAAACATCATAGATCAATTAGATTTAATAGACATCTACAGAATATTCCATGCCAATTATTCAGATTCCAGATTCTTCTCAGCAGTGCATGGAACCTTTACCAAAGTAGATCATATATTAGGCCATAAAACATGTCTCCATAAATTCAGGAAAATTGACATAACCTCCTCCATCACACTGGATGAAAATATGTTAAAGTTAGAATTACCACCAAGAGAAATAGCAAAATTTCACCAGCTCCTTAGTCTGAACAACATGCTACTTATGATGAATGGGTTGCGGAATAAATCAAAAAGGAAATTGCAAAATTTCTAGAACTGAATGATACTTAAAACACAACATAACAAAATATATGGGACACAATGAAGGCAGTTCTAAGGGGGAAATTCATAGCACTAAATGCCTTTATAACAGACACAGAGAAATCTCAAATTAACAGTTTAACCATCTACCTAAAGGCTTAAGAAAAACAAGAACAATCCAAACCCAAGTTTTCCAGATGAAAGGAAATAATTAAGATTAGAGCTGAAAATAATGCATTGGAAACTAAGAAAACAATTAAGAAAATTGACAAAATTAAGATCTTGTTCTTTGAAAAAATCAACAAGATTTACAAACACTTATCCATTTTGATCAAATAAAAAAAAAGCGAAGTTCCAAATTAACAAAATTAGAAAGCAGAAGCAGAAGGAGAAATCAAAACTGACACCAATGAAATTGGAAGAATCATCAGGACATATTTCCAAAATCTCCAAAAAAATTGTAGAACCTAGAAGAAATGGATAAATTTCTAGACACATACCACCCAACAAGCCTAAATCCAGAGCAGATTGTAATCAAAAACCTCCACAAAAGGAAAAATCTAGGTACTGATGGATTCTTAGCTGAATTCTACAAACCTTTCATCACAGAACCGAAATCACTATTTCTCAATCCTTTTCACACAGTTGGAAAACAGGGAATGGTTCCATACTCCTTCTCTGAAACTAGCATCACTGGAAAACCAAAACCAGACAGAGATACAACAAGAAAGTGAAACTATACATCTGTATCCCTGATGAACTCAGATGCAAAAATTCTGAACAAAATTCTCATAATCCAAATTCAACAACACTTCAAAAGGATTATCCACCTTTATCAAATAGGCTTCATCCCTGGGAAGTGGGGATGGTTCAATACATGAAAAGCAAATAACAGTTTAACACATTAATAGACTGAATCACAAGAACCATATGGTCATTTCAATTGATTCTGAGAAGGCCTTTGACAAAATTCGGCATCACCTCGTGATCAAAACACCACACCAGAGAGACTGTGCATAGAGGGCTTACACCTCAACATAATAAAGGCCATATACAAAACACATAAAGCCCAAATTATACACAATGGAGAAAGACTCAAGGAGTCCTCATTAAAGTTGGGAACAAGACAGGGGTGTTCATTCTCACCTCTGCTCTTCAACATAGTGCTTGAAGTTCCAGCCCAAACAATAAGACTGGAGAAAGACATAAAATGAATACAAATTTTAAAGAAGTCAAACTATTCCTTTTTGCAGAAGACATGATGATCCTATACATAACAAACCTGATGAACAGTACCATAAAACTCCTGAAGGTGATAATCACTTCCCCAAAATGGCAGGATACAAAATTAACAAATAAAATGCAGTAGTCTTCCTGTATGCAAATGAAAAGCACACAGAAAAGAAATAAGCAAGACTATCCCATTTCCAAAAGTTTCAAAAAAAATACCTTGGAGTATTACTAACTAAGGATGTGAAAGACCTGTAAAATGAAAATATAAAACACTCAAGAACAAAATTAAGGATGACACAAAAAGATGGAAAGACATACCATGCTCCTTGATAGGTAGAATTAATATTGTGAAAATGGCAATTTTTTCAAAAGCAATACATGGGTTCAATGCAATAGCAATAAAAATCCCAACATCATTCCTTGCAGACATAGAAAAAAAATAATCTCAAAATTCATTTGAAAAGGAAAAAGTGCTTGGATATCCACAACTATCAGTAAGAGAAACTCCTTAGGAAGTATCACCAAACCCAATCTAAAGTTATACTTCAAAGCCATAATAACAAAAACTGCATGGTACTGGCTAAAAAACAGACATGTGAATGGAACAGAATTGAAGATCCTGCCCTAAGTTCAAGTAACTACCTACTTGATCTTTGACAAAGTTGCCAACATCATTCACTGGAGAAAGATAGTATCTTCTACAAATGGTGCTGGACAAATTGGATAAATAACTGTAAAAAAATGAAACTAGACCCACTCCTCTCACCATGTATACAAATCAACTCCAAATGCATTAAAGTCCTAAATATAAGACCTGCAACTCTTAAAAAGCTGGAGGAAAAATTAGGGGGCACTCTGTATGAGACAGGGGTATAAGTGAACTTCTTGTACTTCCCAGGAGCCCAGGAAATTCAACAATCACTCAACCAATAGGATTTTATTAAGCTAAAAATCTTCTGTGCAAACATACACAGAGCCAAGAGACCACCATCAGACTGTGAGAAAATCCTTACCTGCTACACCATGGAGAGGTCTAAGATAGAGAACCTACAAAGAACTGATAAAATTAAGTGATTAAAAAAAATCAGACACTCTACTCCAAAAAATGGGGCTTTCAGGGAATTCAAAGAGGAGGAACTACAAATGGCCAATTCTTAATTAAGAGAATATTCTTTGGCCTTAATCACTAGAGAAATGTAAATCAAAACAATAATGAGATTACCTCTCACTCCAGTCAAAATCGCAATCATTGAAAAAAAAAATCTACCAAAAATAGATTCAGGTGAGGATGCAGGAGAAAAAGGAACCCTCATTCACTGCTGGTGGGATTGTAAACTTGTACAACCTCTGTAGAAATCAGTGTGGAGGCTCCTGGAAAAGATGTATATAGAGCTACCAATGGACCCAGCTATCCTTCAACCCAGCATGTACCCTCAAGTCTCCTCCCTTGAGCACAGAGACATCTGCTCAACCTTGTTTATAAGGGCTCAACTCACAATAGGAATTGGAAACAACCTAAATGCCCACCACTAGACAAATGGTTATTAAAGTGGTGGTACATATACACAATGGCATTCTACTCCTCTGTAAGGAAAAATGACATAATGAAATCTACAGAAAAACAGATGGACTTGGAACAGATCATAGTCAGAGAATTCACACAAGAATAGCCAGATACAGCACCTATTCTCCCTCATCTGCTGTTCCTAATCAGGCAGAGCTTGAAGAGAAGCAAACCTGACATGCAAATCATGAGACTTAAAATGGGGATGGAAGGAATTAGGAAGGGGAGGGAATGCGAGGAGGATATAAAATAATCTAAATCCATAATGAATCCATACCATACAGTCCTTACTTTTGAACAGCAAACTCTTGAAGATGATGGGGGTATCATCTGGTAAGAAGGTCCTGAAGAGGTTAGGGTGAAGCCTAACCTTGATACAAGTGGCTCTGGCCTATAACTCCCTGTTCCAGTAATTGGTTACTTCCGACCCCAAGATGTTGATTGAAAAGAACTTCAAGGTCCCCAGGCAAAAGATAAGACCCCATTGCTCAAGATGCCACCAGCAGATATAACTCAACACTGAGAGACCCTACTGGACCTAGAGAGGAAGCCAGCTCCCAGTGGTTACCCCTTATAGTGCTGAAAGGTGCTACATGAACTGCCAGGGGAAGTTGGCAATGGACATTCAGAGAAAGCAGGGGACACTGCTATACATCAGGGACCATGAAGTCAAGAAGTGTTCATCTGTGTAATAGTGGTACTTAATCTAGGTGGGTAATCAACCAATCTCTGGTTAAGAGATCCATTCAATGGCAAGGAACCCTTAGCTGGAACTGGGATCCAAGTTAAATTCTCATGGATACCATGAACCCAGACTCCAAGTGGAAGCCCCCACTAACCATGGGCCTACAGAGAGGCTACACCCATTAGAATCTCACCAAATTAAGAATGTTTGTCCTATTTAACCTATATTGATCTTACACTCCATTGGAGATTCTGTTTGTATTTTTCAGAAAACAGGGATAACTGTGGACAACGCAATTCCACCAGCAAGACCTGAAATGGTGGTTGACACCCAGGCTGGAGTCATCTATGGCCCAAATAAAACCATAGAGGAATTGGGGAGATGAACAAGATTGCTGCCTCCACAGCAAGTCAGACAACCTATGAAAGGGTAATGGAGTCAGACAAGGAGGATACTCAAAATAGTTCAAAGCAGAAACCCAGAGATTTTAAGAGATCAACACTAAAGCAGATTTAAGACTTACCCCCTCCCCCTCCCTAGCTCAGGGAATTTTGAGGAAGAGGGGCAGGAAGATTTTAAGAGCCATGGTAGGGCGAATATCCAGAGACATTGCTCCCTCATCCCTGGGGGAAAAATCTGGCTACTGCTTGTACAATTCATAGCCCACCATCCCATGGACCATTCCAGCAATGCCACTCAGGAGGGCACTCAGTGGATTGGATTGGGGGCTGGGAAGAGGAAAATGGGGGCACCAACACAAGGGTTGTTCATACAGTGTTTCTAATATTAACAATAAATTAATTAGAAACAGTTGCACTGTCAAATAGGTGGCAATAGCCTGGACTGGACCATAGGTGCAGCGATCTCCGGAAGGCTGTATGTGCTCTGAATAGGCATCCAATATATGGAGATGGTTCAGTGGTAACTTGTAAAACCCACAAGCCCTGGTTTAGTTCCCTAATCACCAATGGCAAGATACTTTGGTTCACTTGTACATACATGTGGGCGCGCTTGCGCGCGCGCGCGCGCACACACACACACGCATACACACACAAAACCCAAACCACACATATGCACACATAAATAAATAAATCCTTTAAAAATACATTAAAAAGCCAGATATAGTGGCACACTCCTTTAATGCCAGCACTTGTGAGGAAGAGGTAGGAGAATAAATTTGAGTTTCATGCCAGTCTGGGACTATAGAGTGAGAAAGCCTGTGCTAGAATGAGACCCTACCTCAAAAAAACATACATTAAAAATATGATCATATATATAGGTGTCTCGTTTAAAAAATGAATCAGCATCTATTTTAAGTAATGAAGATTATATAAATTATTATAAAATTAGTTTATTTGAAGGTAAATACAACATTGCCAAATTTTAATTAAATGACAATTTAGAGATATACTAAATGTATATATAATATATATTTTTAGAACAGTAAGATATAGTTTATGATATATAATTTGTTTACCACAAATTGTATACATAATTTCTCAGATAAGAAATAAAACTGATAATGACTAGGAAAACACCCAATACCACAACAAAGCTTTACAAGCACTTTGATGTGTAACAGTGGTATACACATAAGTCATTTCACTGGCATTGCTTTGATGGCAAGAATTTTTAAGACAGTGGATGAATTTCACAAAAGGTTCTGAAACTTGATGACCACTGCTTAACAAATTTTTGGTTGAAACATGCATCTAAAATTACATATGGGTCACAGATGCAACTAACAGGCTTTAAGCTTCCCTGCCCTTTAAAAACTAGGCAAAACAATCTTGAATTTTGTCTAAAGATCGACACATTCTAAATACCTTTATGTGGAAAATAAAAGTAATCAAACAAGAGGAAACTGACTTTTGTAAGTCATCTTTTTTCCAAATCATCCATCCATCTTTTTCTGATGCTATCCTCTGAAATAACATCATTTATTTAGTGCAAAACATGGCTAAAAAAACATTCTGTTGCAAAGGAAAAGAAAATAAAAACACCTTTTTTTTTTAAAAGAGCTTTAGAAAAGCAGCTATAGTTCACGGATTTCATTTTCTGCTTAAATCCTGGGGATACCTAATGCTCCTTTGGCAGAGAAATGCTGCTGTAGCTCCTTCATTCACAGCATTACTTCAAAATCAGGATTTGAACCTGTCACTCCACCTCAAAACAAGGTGTGGACTTCTTGGCTGATGAGCTCATATTATCTGAGGGGCGGTAGGATAGTGTGCTCATCTTGGTTGAAAGGCTTGAGTGAGATTTGGCCTTTGGGGGAATGTATTTAAGAAGCTGGAGAAAATATTTCTTAAATTTTTTCCCCAGAAAGCCATAAAAAAGAGGATTCAAGCAGTTGTTAAAATAAGCTATGCAAATGGTGATGGGCATGGCCGTGTCCACGATGTCTGCAATTCTGCAGTCGTGGATGAGGCCCAGCTGGATCAGCACATCCAGAAAAGTGAAGACCTGGTGGGGAACCCAGGAAAAGAAAAAGAAAAGCACGATCGCCATGATTATCTTAAAGATATCATCATTCCTAGGCTTGTTCTTCTGGATTTCATATGCTTTCTTTAAAGCTTTCCAAATCAGAGTATAACTGGTGAGAATGATCAGAAAAGGAAACAGGAAACCAAGTATATTCTTGGTCAGGCCCAGCCCTATGGGGAGGGTTGAATTTTGAGACTCATAATGGAAAGCGCAAACAGTGATATTGGTGTTCTCAATGAAAAATACATTTCGGTGGATGATAGCTGGCAAACTGGCCAGGCCAGCCAGCAGCCAGATGAGGATGCAGGTGACCTTGGCCACAAGCATCGTGCGGCGAAGGCGAGACTTCATTGGGTGAACAATGGCCAGATACCGATCGATGCTGAGGCAAGTGAGCAGAAATACGCTGGCGTAGAGGTTGAAGCTGACACTAGCAGAGGCGATTTTGCACAGGTGGTTGCCGAAGGGCCAGCGGTACTCCATAGCAGTATAGACAGCCCACAGCGGCAGAGTCAGGAGGAAGCAAATGTCAGCTAGTGCTAAATTTAAAAGGAAAACACTGGCCACAGTCTTCAGTTTCATGTAAAAGTAAATGACAACCACCACCAAGCTGTTTCCGAATATGCCCACCACGAAGATGATACTGTAGAGTGTAGGAATCATGACAAATATGTAACTGTGTCTTCCAGCTTTGGGACAGTCATCTTGGATTCTTTTAATGCCATATTCAGTCGAAGAGTTAAGGATCATTTTGATGTCCAGGGTTGATCTCAGACACTAAACAAAATGCATCTGGAGAAAGGAAAAATAAATAAAAGTAAAGAAAGTTTACATGTCAGAAGTAAACAAACAAGTTCAGCCATTCAACTTTAGTTTCTAGAAAAATGTTAAATTCTATTTTCTGAAGAAAGATTAATAAGCTGGTGAAGTTCCAAGACAGTCCAATTAATTTCTAGGGCATATGCTTTCATTGTGTTAGGCAGCTAATCAAACATTAGCAGGCTTGCCGGATGGACCCCTCTCTCATAATTAGGTTTTGGCATGTGTCTCAAGGGGATGATATCACAATTGCTTTTCCTATGAACATACAATATGAAAAAGAGGAAGGTGAAGGTGTCCGGACTTGGTTGAGGCCTATTAAGGGGAGAATATTTCCTCTTGGAAAAGCATATATATTTTATAGATTTTGCTTTGTATTTTTGTTAAATTATTTTTAATATGTGGTTTTTATTTCTTCTTATTTTATTTAATATTTTTTGTAAAAGAATGAAATCTTAGCTGTACCTCTGGATTTGGGTGGAGACCTGATATTCTAAACTGTCCCAAAGATTGTAAGATGATAAAGACATCCTATTGTGTCTTCTCCTTGGAGGAGTCTGTTAATCATTTGGAAAGTAAATACCCTTCAGGAAAGTCGCCTTTTCTAGAAAGTTGAAGAAAAGTGATAACCTGAGGAAATACTAAGAAGATGGCAGGAATAACTATCACCTTAATGAGATATGCAATTACACACCCCACACGTCTGTCTTTGATGCATTTCCTTACAGATTTGCACTACTAACCCTGCCTGCTTTGAGTTCTAACTCAAAAAATATTACTTTTTGGATATTTGGACATATTCATTTATTCTTTCATTCATTCATCCATTCATTTTCTCTCTCCTCCCCTCACAGACTTCTACTATGCAGCCTTCCTGGTTCCTTGATCTCTAACTCAAAAAGCAAGACGTTCTCATGCACCTCCCTATGCCTGGCAGCTGAACTCTCCAGCTTGCCTACCTATTTGTTTTTCCTTCAGACTATTTTTTTCCTGGACTTTACATTTAAGTCTGCTTTAAATTGTTTAATGTAAGAACTCACAAAAGGGCCCCTGTGTTGCTGAGTAACAGTAGAAAGCAGTAAGTATCCTCCAGAGTAAAGGAAGTGGCACCTATTAGTGAAGAAGAGTGTAGAATCTAGCTAGAAATTAGGTAGTTAATAGTAGCAGGACCCTGAAAGCAAAGTGTCTGGTTTATTATTTTGTATGTTTTTCTCTTGGCAAAAGTGGGAGCATATAAGGTAAGGTCTGGTTTATCCTTATCTCTTTTTTTCCTAAAGGAGTTCCCCTTTCCTAGAAACCAGATGACACATGGGAACTAGACAGATCAGCTTATTCTCCCAACCTGTAAAGCCTTTTTGATTCCAAGACAACCTTCAATACTATACCAATTTTAGGGACCTCTCCTACTACATGTGAGTGCTGAGATTTAAACTCACTCCAGTCAGGATGGCATACATCAAAACGTCAAATGACAACAAAACCTGGTGAGGCCCCGAGGTTATGGGGCCACTTATATTCAATCCACCACTGATAAGAAATGATTTTAAATGATAGATATGTCCAAAAGTAAAAGATTGTTTCAACATAGAAATAAAAATGTAAAAACCAAAAAGCTTAAATATATTACAAAAGGACTTAGTCACAAAATGATCTATGAGAGATAAAATATAATGATGCCATGCATGAAATTGTTTAAGGTATTGTTTGTTTGTTTTGGCCTGGGGAGTTAAAAGAACACAAATCATATCTCCATTATTGTGCTCCTCCCGAGATCCCAAAACTTGGAGCTCATGGGAAGAGTTGGGCTGTTAGAAAGGAGAGAATGAAAAAGAAGTAGAATCAGCTTGAGCCCCACCAAGCCCTTTGGGGATGAGTAGATACACTGAAGTTGCATGGCAGTAACCCAAGATGTGAAGGCAAAATAGTTCATTGAAAATGATTATGGAATGTAGCGTTAAACAGCATAGGTGTTACTATCCACACTGCTAGATCCAGCGTGTGAGGAAACAAGTGATATGGATATGACTCGTAGTGTATTTTTATACTGTATTGAAACTTGTTAAGACAAACCATAAAGGCTATATAACCACTGCTGCTAGATGCACATCAGAACTAGAAGGTAGCACATTATTTTTGAAGATACCACATGTGTGGTTGAAGGATATGCAAAATTAAGCTTCGACTGAGTTGGGAGCATTCTCTGGGCTGGCTGGCTTTTGTAGAGTTGGTAGGATAGTGTTACGCAGGTTGCTTGGGACAGTTGTCACCAACAGTCCCACTTGACATTCTATGCCAGGCAAGTTATGTCCACTGGGGCAATGGCGGCACAGCTGTGATGAGTGCCACCAACAGCTTTCTATTGGATTTAAGGGCTGGTCCATAGGGGAAATTATGTCTGACACTATAAGTCTAGACAAGACCCTGTGGTTGGGGAGGTGATAGATCCAAGTGGAGAAGAAACTGCTACTTTTTAATTGAAAAGATATTATGTGCATAACAAAATGCCTTCAAAAATGTTTGTTGTGATGCTCATAGATTACTATTGCTGCCTCTCTCTCTTTGTTTGCGAATGGACTATTCTTACATTTAAACGGTGGTTACTGACAGAGAGGCTCATAAATAGTTAAACTGTGGAAAAAAATAAGTGTATAATCACATATATCCTCTTTCAAGGTTCGGAGAACACAATATAAGAAGAAACTGAAAGGATTTAAAACCAGAGAAAATAGGTGGAGTATTTTAGCATGGCTGTTTTATTTAGATATCACATGATTTGGACATAACATGATCATTGTTGGCGTAGGACTGGTAACCCTGGAAATGAAATTGTCAGGGAAGATTAAGATATCACTAATGTAAGAAAACACTCCTGAAGGAATTTAAGTGAATATTACTTAAATTTGGAAGATTACTGGGACAGAAACAGCAACGCTTTGAGGTCTGTGAACTCAAGCTTAGGACAAGATAAGAGAGGAATGAGAGTGCTTGCTGCCACTCTTTTAACTCTATGGGGTTATCCATACTTCCCAGAAACTGTTGTAAACCAAATGCATCTTTTGACTTAACTTGCTTTCCTTAACTTGCCTTTCCTTTTGAACTGTGAAAAGGAGGTTAGAACAGACAGAGGCTTATCTGCACTTTCCTGGTTCCTGTCATTTTCACATTTCTGTACCCAACTCTAAAACCCCCTTGTCAACTGGATTCAAAGCCAATGCCTTTTTCTAAGCTTGGTTCTCTCAGCGTAAAATAATAATAAACCACCACTCTCCTCTATCTGTCCCAGCTTTGTCTCTCCTTGGCACTGGGTGTTTCTACAACAAAATAAACATAAATACAGTGATAGTTGGGTCTATGGTAATAGTAATAGATCTAAGAGCACTCCATTGTAGGAGAGGTTGGGTCACAGAACCCTCACATGGATTGAGGGGTTCAACCATTTCTCCATCCTGCACCCTACCTCCCTCACCAGCTGAAAATAATCTTTGGAAATGGAGAGTGCATATGAATTAGGTTAACTGAAAGTGGGATTCAGTGATGCAACTTCCACAAGGTGGAATTCATGATAGGATGGGACATTTCAGTGATGCAGCTATTTTGGGGTCACCCATGCTCCTGAAATACCTCATCCGTGCTAAACTCTTACCTCCCTTTGCCTCTCTTCACTCTGCGTCTCATGATAGATAGAACAGTTCAATAAACTCATTGATTTAAGTTGATCTTGAGTGGAATCTTACTTTTTTCTGTTGCTAATTTCTTATCTGGGATCAATAGATATTTCTTCATATCTCTCCAGGAAAAGTTAAATGCAATATTTTGTTTTCATTTTTTTTCTGTGTGTATTTGTGTGTGTGTGTGTGTGTGTGTGTGTGTGTGTGCACGCGCGCGTGCGCGCATTGCATGTGGCATGTATACACATGTGTGTGAAGATGTCTGTGCCCATGTGCATATGTGTGGAGGCCAGAGGAAAATGTCAAGTGTTTTCTATCATTTTTCAAGCTTAATTTCCTGAGATACTCTGTCTCTTACTGAGCCTAGAGTTGTGTCATTTTTTGTTGTGTTAGGGCTGACTAGTGAGCCCTAACAATCCTCCTGTCTCTGTCCTTTGTACAACTGGGGGTGCAGGCATGAATGGTTAAGCCCAGCTTTTTATGTGGGTTCAATGGAATGAACTCAGGTGCTCATGTTTATACAGAAGTGCTCAAAACCACTAAGCCATCTTCTTCTCCCTTCTTACTGCTTAAAAAAGAAAACAAAGTCAAAGATTTTTATTTCAAGTACTTTTTTTCTGAGTTTGACAGACTTTCAGATACTAAAGCAGAGGCTGGAGAGATTTCACTGTGGTTAAGGTGCTTGCCTGCAAAGCCTAATGACCTGAATTCAATTGCCCACTATTCAAGTGAATCCAGAATCACAAAGTGACTCAAGCATCTACAGTTCATTTACAGAGGCTGGAGGCCCTGGCATGCCCATTCTCGCTCTCTCTCTCTCTCTCTTTCTCTCTCTCTTTCTACTTGCAAATAAATAAATAATTATTTAAAATACTAAAGCAAACAAAAATAAAACACCCTGTTTAAAAAAATCATGATTTATTTTAAAATATGCTTTTGTCAGGCTTTAAGTATGATACAAAAACTAGATTTTGAACAACTATTTGTTTTTCAGGACTGATGTAAGTGATTTTCTGTGTTTACAAAAGCCTCAATCAGTGAGAACAGAGGGGCTAGGGCATTTGTATTAGGCTGTTCATGATCCCTTCCTTGTATTTAATTCTTCTCCATCTTTGGCTACTGCTAACTTAAACTGAATTTCCCAGAAAGAAGCTGCACTTCTCTTAAGCTTTTAAGGCTGACTGATCATCAGCGATTGTGGGGGGTTGAAATGTTGTAGGTCCAGAGACATTTATCATGGGATATCATAGCTCCTTAACTGGCCATTTATTGCCCACTATGTCTGACCAAACATCCTATTAAACTATGAAGAAAATTCTGTGCGGTGTATGAGAAAACCCTTAGCTTTGCCTAATTCAAAAGCTAGAAATGTAATCAAATATCATGTGATATTTGTAGCAGAAATACCTGCTTTGCTGCTAACTAACACACATGATGTTTTTACTAATGAATTTGAAAAATATTTTGATTTATGACTTTTGTTTTGTTTGGACAAAACATTATAAACTGTTTTCATGATAAAACATGGAATCTAAGGTATCTTAAATTTGTGTTCTCAAACTGTGGTCACTCATATTTGGCTCCAGAATAAGCTATTTCTTATTCTCATTTGAGGCAAGATTTGTGTTGTGTGTTTTTTTTTTTTTTTTTTTTTTTGTATGAACAGTCATGGTGCCTAGCTTGGGGCTTGAGGACAGCCACTTTCACCAGAGGAATAACCTTGATTGCCTTCAGGTATCAGCATGCATTCCTTGTGCTAAAGCCATCTAGATTTTTCCTCTCAGCAGATATTGGAGATTTTTTTTTTTTCTGGGACTCTCTACTCCTTTTTTTTTTTTTTTCTGTCAGTGGCTCATTGATTTAGTTTGAACTGGCTTTTTAAGGTCCAGTTTGGTACCTTGTTTTCATTTGCTATGTAAATTTTTGGTTTAAAGTAAACATTTTGTTTATTTATTGTGACAGCATTTTGGTTTATACTTGTTTTGTTTTCTTTGCTTTCAAGCTTCTGATGATTTTTTTT
>PVHP010022459.1:0-14114 GCA_004024765.1 Zapus hudsonius
TATTTATGAATAAAAGAGAGGACTATGGCTACTCCAGGGCCTCTTGTTGCTACAGAAGAACTCTAGAACCACTTTGTGCATCTGGCTTTACACGAGTACTGGCGAATCGAATCTGGACCAGCAGGCTTTGCAAGCAAGTCCTTTTAACTGCTGGTCCATCTCCCCAGCCCTATTGTTTATTATTGAGCTAAACTCACACTAAGTAGCCTTGGCTGCCCTGGAACTTGCTATTTTATTTTATTTTTATTATTATTTTGTTTTGTTTTTCGAGATAGGGTCTTGCTCTAGCCCAGGCTGACCTGGAATCCACTCTGCAGTCTCAGGGTCACAGCGATCCTCCTGAACCACCTGCTGGAACTTGCTATTTAGACCAGATGGCTTTGAACTTGCAGCGATCGTCTTGCCTCTACCTGCCAACTGCTGGGATTACAGGTATGTGCCTATGCCTGTGCCTGTATGTCTGGCTTATTTTTCCCTCTTTACCCCCCCACCCCCCGTGGTTTCTGGAATGAACAAATTTTGCTCTGATAAAATGAAGAGATGAAATCACATGTGACTAAAACTTGGGGGAGATTGCTACCTCTTGGATGAGAATGGATCACACTTGAGTTCATGTTCCTTAAGGCCAGACCCCTAGATGATTTACCTATTAGGGAAATCTGTCTTGCTTGCAGTCTGCTGGCCCAGGTTCAATTCCCCAGTACCCACATAAAAGTCAGATGCAGGGGGCTGGAGAGATGGCTAAGCAGTTAAAGCACTTGGCCTGCAAAGCCTAATGACTTGCATTCAATTCCCAGTACCCACATAAAGCCACATGCACAAAGTGGTGCTTGCATCTGGAGTTCATTTACAACAAATGGGCACTTGTGTGCCCATCCTTTCTTTCCTTGGAAATAAATAAATAAATAAAATGTGTTTTTTTTTTAATTTGCAAGCAGAGAGAGAGAGAAACAGAGAAACAGAGAGAGAATGGCCATACTTCGGCCTCCAGCTGCTGCAATCGAACTCCAGATGCATGTACCTACCACCAGATACATGGGGAATCAAACTCAGGTCATTAAGTTTTGCAGGCAAGAGCCTTAACCTCTGAGTCATCTCTCCAGCTCTTATGAAGCACTTTCATGAACACTTGTCTTAGGGGCTGGAAATTTAGCTCGGTGAGCAGAGTACTTGCATGGCATACAAAAGACCCTGGATTTGATCCTCAGCAGCACACCCTTTCCAAGGCATCATCTTACTCAACTAATCCAGAATGCTCAAGCCCACCCAGAACACTACCATGCTGTGTGTACCTGTTCATTTTGCTGAGAAGTACCCAAGCTTGCAACAGACTCTCCGGGTTTGTTGATCCCAAAAGTATTAGGACCACTGGGTTGACAAGCTCTGCCCTTACTCATTTTCAGGAAGTTGGCTCCATCTGGGTCCTCCTCTGTTCAAAGCACTGTAGGGGGCTGGAGAGATGGCTTAGCGGTTCAGGTGCTTGCCTTCAAAGTGGAAGGACCTGAGTTTGATTCCCCAGTACCCACTTAAAGCTGGATGAACAAGGTAGTGCATGTGTCTGGAGTATATAAATAAATATTTTTTTAAAAAAAAAGTACTGTAGGACTGTAAGATCTCTGTATCTGTAATTTTCTTCAGTGGCTCTGCTGTCCTTTGTCAAACTTTCTTGGCACTTGGGCACCAGAATTTATTTCCAGGGCCTGCAGGTGACCCAGCCCTCACTATTTATCCCTGCTTCCCTTTAAAGCTGCTGGCACAGCCTCCCACCGGACCTGCCATGGAGCAATGAGGGTGTCTGCCTCCCGGGTGACAGGATTTACAGCCAACAAAACCCTGTACCCAGAAAAAGGATTGGGAAGCCTGTCTGCCTCCAATTTATTCTCCGTGGTCACTTAGGCTGCAGCCAAGTGGCAGTGGAAATTTGAATCTGAATGCTGCTGCCTCTAAAATAGGCTTAGAAAAGTATATGGGGGTCTCTTCAACAAAGAGCTAGCCTGCCTGGATCTGAGGTGGGAAAAGAGACCCAGGCAGACACTGCAATCCAGTGATGCCTCAGGAAACCAGAGGGAGATTGACTTCTGACAGGGTGATGGGGCCGACAGGAGGGGCCGAAGCTTGGCAGAGAAAGGTCGACCTGAGGGATGGACGTCAGTCAGACAAACAGGATCGAGTTCATCTTCAGGATGCGTTTAGGGAGTCATGGAAACAGGATGTCCTCTTAGTAACCACGTTCCACAATAAGGCAGAAATGAGGATGCCGCTATCATGCTGCTTCCTCCCAGGTAAGATCCAATTTGTCTCAGGTCAGTGATCACTGGTGGTAGCTTCCCTAGTCCAGTAAATTCTGCTGAGGTGAAAACACAGGAAGCCAATTATTTCATTTCTATAAAGAATGATGAGGTTTTGGCTAGAGATATGGCTCGGCAGTTAAGGCACCTGCCTGCAAAGCTTAATGACTCTGGTTCGATTCCCCTGTACCCATGTAAAGCCTCTCGTTCTCTCTCTACTTGCAAATAAATAAAAATATTTTTAAAAGAATAAGTGTGGGGCTGGAGAGATGGCTCAGCAGTTAAGGCACTTGCCTCCAGTGCCTAAGGCCCTGGGTTCAATTCCCCAGTACCCACATATGCCAGACCCACAAGGTGGTGGTGGCCCTGGTGCTCTATCTATCTATCTATCTATCTATCTATCTATCTATCTATCTATCTATCTATCTATCTATCTCTATCTCTCTGCTAGAAAATGAATAAATAAAATTTTTTTTAAATAAAATAATAAAAAAATAAGTGTCATTTTCCCCGCTTTCATTGTTTTACCAGATAAAACCAGACAATTCAAGATGGCTGAAAGCTGTATGCAGAGATCCCTTTTACTCTCCTTCCCCACTCAGGACACTGAATGACCACTTGGGTTATGCTTTGTAATCTTCACTTCCCCCATGAAAGAGAGCAGAAGATGATCTCAAGCCCAAGGTCTTTGCATCAGGTTTTCTTTTAAAATAAGTCCCCTCCCGTGGATTCCAGCTTCAATTAAATAGTCAATCCCAAAAGACATACCGAGCCCAGTTATGATTAAGGGATCACACTACTCTGTGAAAGGATTCATTCAAAAGAGCAGAAGAGCCAGGTGTGGTGGCGCACACCTTTGATCCCAGCACTCAGGAGGTAGACATAGGAGGATTACTATAAATTCCATGACAGCCAGGGACTAGAGAGAGAGTGTCAGGTCAGCCTGGGCTAGAGCGAGACCCTCCCTGGAAAAAGAAAAGAAAACATTGATGATAATGCTAGGTAGCAAAATCCATCAATAGATAAACAAACTTAGTTGATAAAGTTAAGCATGTTTTCCCACAATGCATAGTGTGGCACAATTTCAGCGACAGATAAAAGAATTATCACAGCCTGGCGTGGTGGCGCACGCCTTTAATCCCAGCACTCTGGAGGCAGAGGCAGGAGGATCGCCATGAGTTCAAGGCCACCCTGAGACTACAGAGTGAATTCCAGGTCAGCCTGGACTAGAGCGAGACCCTACCTCAAAAAAAAAAAAAAGAGAGAGAGAATTATCACCAGGCCAGAAATTTGTTCAAGGAGCAATAAATAGTGGGGTGAGGCGTCCACTCTGAGCAGCTGGGTACACTGACTGGGAACTGTTGCCCAGTTGAAGAGAGCAGAGAGAGGCTGGAGTGTGGGCTGCCGAAAGAGACTGCACAGCGGCCTCTGCTCTCCCTCCCCGGTCAGCCTCCTTATCTGCACAGACAGGGTGATACAACTGAAAAGCTCCTCTGGATCTTTCAGGGGACACTTCCACACAGAAACATTCCCAGCGGGGACGGGAGCCTTGGGAGAACTCTCTGGAGAAGCTTCAGATCACCACAGGTTCCCACTCAGGGTAATAATGTCCAGCTCCCTCCAGGATGCTTACTCCAGACGGCTGCTTGTTCTTCGATGCCCACTCTGAATGTCTCTAAGAAATACAGACCCTCGGGTTCTGAGCTCCTCAATCCCTCCCGATGAGCCCTCAAGTTTCCTGCTAGGGGTTAATCTGGCCATGGCTGCTGGTTGAACCTGCTGTGGAGGAGGAACTGAGGGCTTCAGGAGGCAGTTTTCATCTTTATTTCAGATGCAGTCTATTCCTGATCTTCCACACCAGGCGGGTTTCCTTCTGCAAATTCCAAGCAAGAGTCTTTAAACCACGGAGCCATCTCTCCAGCCCGAGGTGTCCAAATTCCTGAAATGTGTTGGTGTGGATTCCACTTCTGAACTTTCTCTGCTCCAGACCAAGCTCACCTTCACCTCAGGGTAACAAGACAGTCAGAGCACCCATCCGATGGGCCTGGTTTGGAATCCCTTCTCCGTGTTCTATGGAACCCCCCTTGATCAGTTACTCAGTCTTGCTGGTGATTATTTCCCTGGCCGTGAGGATGCCGTGCAAAGACCCGCTGGGACTCATTCCCTATGAGCTGCTCACGCTGACCACCAGCATTGAAGAGAGAGAGAGAGAGAGAGAGAGAGAGAGAGAAGAGAAAAAAGAAAAAAAAAAGAAAGACACCTTTGGTGGCTGAAGTTATGGTTCAGCAGTTAAAATGCTTTCCTACAAAGCCTGAGGACCCCAGTTCAATTCCCCAGAACCCATATAAAGACAGATGCACAAAATAGCACTGCCTCTGGAATTTGTTTGCAGTGGCTGGAGTCCCTGGCACTCTCTCATTCTCTCTCTCTCTCTCTCTCTCTCTCTCTCTCTCTCTCTCTCTCTCCTTGCCAATCAATATTTACCAAAAGAAAACACCTCTTTTACTCTTTTTACTGACCTCTCTATCATATCCACAATACACCACAATCACAATCCCCTCTCACACCTTCCTTTTCCCTCTCCCCTACCCACCCTCACCGAATCCCCTCTTCTTTCTTTCCTACTAGTCCCTGCTCTATTGGGATGTGACCATTTTCCCTCCTAGGATGCAGATCTTTGGGAGGCTCCCCCACTGTGAGGCCGGAATGCCCAGGCCACTTTGTGACTGCAAGACAGCATTGCAAAGCACTCCTCCCCTTCCTTGGCCTCTTGCATTTTTTCCTCCGCCTCTTCCACATGGACCCTGAGCCTTGGAGGGAGTCACAGAGATGTCTCAGTGCTGAACACTCCACTGTCACTTCTCAGCACTCTGATGAGTTTGACTCTCCCCAGTGCTCACCACCATCTGAAAAAAAGAAGCTTCTCTGACCAACAAAGAGTTTTCTCCCTCTTCTTTCTTTATTTCTTTTTCTCTTCTTTCTTTCTTTCTTTTTTGTTGTTCTGTTTTGTTTTGTTTTTCGAGGTAGGGTCTCAATGTAGCCCAGGCCGACCTGGAGTTCACTTTGTAGTCTCAGACTGGCCTCAAACTTAAAGTGATCCTCCTCCCTCCGCCTCCCTCTTCTTAAACACAACTGACAACTCACTCTGGCACCGGATGTCTGAGGGTTTCCAAATGCGCCAAGCCGCTCTCCAGCAGATAACGACAAGGTGATCTACAATTCAAATCCTATTTTCTGGGGTAAGACTCAAACATCCTAGATGAAGAACTCATCCCCACAAAACCAACCCCATCCACTTCAGACATGAACCATAAATAACAGGTTGTCACCTCTGCTTCTAACTATAAATCCAGGTACAAGATCCTTTCCTCGGGTTCAGTTATTTGCTATGACAGTCCCCAAAATTGAGGAAAATACTTATTGTCAAGTTTGTTGGCTTCCTTTTATATTTATTTATTTATTTAGAGATCAGTTCTCACTAGGAAGGGTGGGAAGGAAAGAGGGAGCGAGAAGGGGAGATTAAGTTCTCTTTGGAAACCAAGAGAGGGAAGCAAAATTTACAGCCTTCCTCCAGTCATTGTACCTCAATAACTGCCGAGACATATCAGATCAGCAGTTTTTAAAATCATCTTTGCATGCGTGTTCGCATATCTGTGTGTGTGGACACCCACATGACTTGTTCGTGCATGGATGTCAGTAGGCAAGCTCTGATGTTGGTGTTCACCTTCCCTCTTGGCCGAGTCTCTTGTTCACCTTGTCGTGAGCCGCTGGGAATCGGCAGGCAAGCTGGCCCTAGGATTTCCAAGGGTTCTCCCACCTTCCCCTCCCATCTCTGCATAGAAGCCCTGGGATTTCAGACACTCACACTCAAGTGAGCTTTCATGTGAGTTCTGGGGAATCTGAACTCAGGTACTCATGCTTGTGGGACACGCCCTTTGTCCCATGAGTCACTGCCCCAGCTCTGGCCAACATTGATTTGTTTGCTTGCTTGTTTGTTTGTTTATTCATTCACTTATTTGAGAGAAGAGGCTGAGAGAGAGAATGGGCCTCCAGCCACTGCAAAGGAACTCCAGATACATGCGCCACCTTGTGCATCTGGCTTTACATGGACACAGAAATCCAACCCAGGTCCTTAGGCTTTGCAGGCAAATGCCTTAACCGCTGAGCAACCTCTCCAGCCCAACATTTTAATTAATTAATTACTATTATTTTATTATATTTGTTTTTCTAGATAGGGTTCGCTCTAGCTCAGGCTGACCTGAAATTCACTATGTAGTCTCAGGCTGGCCTTGAACTCACAGCAATCCTTCTACATCTGCTTCCCAAATGCTGGGATTAAAGGCGTGTGCCACCACACTGGCCCAACATTTTTTTTTTTAGAGCAATTACATGTTGGAGGTGTCCCTTGACCAGAGAGCAATGTTGGGGGAGGTTCTTCTTCATATGCATAACCTCCTCAGACTTTCTAGCCCTGATACGCCAGGGGCTTGGGATGGCAGGTTTCCCTGCTATGGCTCCACAGGCTGGATGCGCTGCACAGTCCCCTGAGCGCCTGGGGTTCTCATTCAATGCCACCCCCACTCACACTCTCAGCCTTGCAAAGCTTCAAAGTTCACACAGAGTTCCTTAAATCAAAGCCTTACACATCAAGATAAACGGCACAAGCATCCTCTGCCCATACCAGAAAAATGAAATGAAAGGGGAGAGGAGAGAGGGGAGGAAAGAGGAAAGGGAAGGAAAGAAGAAAGGGAAGGGAAGGGAAGGGAAGGGAAGGAAGATGGAGCTTTCCTAACGCTGAACTGGCGCCATCTAGTGGCCCAGTCGCCGTCCAGCCACTCACAGCAGGAACGCGCCCTTCAGCTGAATTCTTTGTAAATAGCCCTAAAGCTTCTTTCTGGGCTAGCCTTGGGCAAAATCCAAGGGAAATTTTCCCAGAACTCCAGTCTCTCTTTTCTAGGTTCTCTTCCCTAACAGAAAGGTATGGAAAGAGAGAGGAGACTGAAGCCTACCTCTCTCCACACCAAATGAAAGCCTGAGTCCATCCTGTAAAATCATGGGGAGCAGGAAAGCTGTAGAGAGACTACCTGACACCCTCTCCTTCCTTCCTCCTTGCCAAGGAGCTGCTCTGGAATTGCTTCCCAGATTCCCACGATACCCACTGACACCTAGAAGTGAGGGTAAAGCATATCACTCTCCCAAGACCAGAGAGGATTCGTGTCAGGATGGGAGCTTTGGTCCTGCAGGCTCTGCTGCTTTCTTTCTTTCTTTTTAAATAATATTTTATTTATTCATTTTCAAGCAGAGAGAGAGGAGAGAGCGCGCACCAGGGCCACCACCTTGTGGGTCTGGATTATGTGGATACTGGGGAATTGAACCTGGGGCCTTGGGCACTGGAGGCAACTGCCTTAACCGCTGAGCCATCTCTCCAGCCCGGCTCTGCTGTTTTCTACGTTCAATCACCTTCCTTTGAAACAAAAAATTACACTGTTTGATATAATGAATGTGAAAGTGCTACTCATAAAATAAGCGCTTAATAATTATGAGGATTCATTCCAGAAATAGTTACATTGACAAAAGGAAGGGGCAACTCAAACATGGTGGTACAACTTTCAGTCTTGGTGAAGGAGAGAGCAGACAGATAGCCAGGCACAAATTTAACTGTGTAGATAAATTGACTCTGATCTCATTATCTTGGATTTTTTGTTTGTTTCTTTTTTGTTTTTGTTTTGTTTTTCAAGTTAGGGTCTTGATCTAGTCCAGGCTGACCTGGAATTCACTATGTAGTCTCAGGGTGGCCTCGAACTCATGGCGATCCTCCTACCTCTGCCTCCCGAGTGCTGGGATTAAAGGCGTGCACCACCACACCCGGCTCTTAAAATATTTTTAATGAGGGCTGGAGAGATGGCTCAGAGGTTAAGACACTTGCCTCCAGTGCCTAAGACCCCGGGGTTCAATTCCCCAGGACCCACATAAGCCAGACCCACAAGGGTGGTGGCCCTGGTTCTCTTTCTCTCTCTCTCTCTCTCTCTCTCTCTCTCTCTCTCTCTCTCTCTCTCTCTCTCTCTCTCTCTCTGTAGCTCTCTGCTTGAAAATGAATAAATAAAATATTTTTTTTAAAAAGAAAGGGGGCCAGCCTTCTCCTTCATTAAAAAAATATTTTTAATGGGAGAGAGAAAGAGAGTATGGGCACAAAAAAATCCTCTTACAACTGCAACTGAACTCCAGACACATGTGCTGTGCGTGTCTGGCTTTATGTGGGTACTGGAGATTTGAACCTGTGCCAGCGGGCTTCCTAAGTAAGTGCCTATAGCCACTGGGCCATCGCCCCAGGCCGGGATTTATAGATTAAGCAAGACAAGTACTAAATGAGACCAGTTCCTTGAGATCTGCTGAGAGGACATGAGGAGTCAGGGCAGAGCTGCTACCGAGTGGGTGTTGTGAAGGCAGCAGAGGCCACGTGCCTAGAAGAACCCGGCCTGTGACGATGCCACCTGCCAACGGTAGCAAAGGCATCAAGAGCAAAAGCATTAAAACGGGAGCGAGGGTCTTGAACACTTGTGATCCTGCAGCAGCTCGGAGGCCTGTGCAGCTCAGCGAAGTCAGTGGGCACCTCCATGACTGAACTCTTCCCAGGAAACACACGCTGAACTGTCAGACACAACGTGTCTGAGTTACCCTCAGATGACTTAAAAAATGAAAAGTAGCCAGGCGTGGTGGCGCACGCCTTTAATCCCAGCACTCGGGAGGCAGAGGTAGGAGGATCACCATGAGTTCGAGGCCACCCTGAGACTACACAGTGAATTCCAGGTCAGTCTGGGCTAGAGTGAGACCCTACCTCGAAAAACCAAAAAAAAAAAAAACCCTTTTCTTTCAGAGTGGTCTCTCATGATGGTCATTTCCATTCTAACAGCCTGGGCTACAGCGAGACCATACCTCAAAAAACCAAAACTATTACTAATAATAATAATGGCTGGGATTCTATCCAAAGTAGACATCCAGAGACTCTTTTTTTAAATTGATGTTTTTATTGTCTAAAACTAGATACATTGTATTAGCAAAGATTATGTTGGTTACCCCGATTCCCTCCTCCCTGTCCCCAATCTACTGGGTATCCTCCTCAGTGGACACACTGGATCAATCTATGGGGTAGGGGGTTATGGATAGCACAGGAAGCAGCCAGGTCCCCACCACCACCAGGTATTGTTGCTGAGGGGGGCCATGTCTCTGGATCTTCTCCCCCACCATGGCTCTTACATTCTTTCCGCCCCCTCTTCCGCTCAGTTCCCTGAGTCATGGTGGGTATTAAGGCTGCTTTATTGTTGGGATCTTAAGGGCCTCTGTACTTCTGCTTTAGGTTGTGTTGGAAATCGTTGGTGTCTGTCACTCTGACTTTTCCTGGGTTGACTGATTAGCTGTGGTGATAGGTCTCTTGCTATCCCGTCACTCTCTCAAGGGCTTCATTTGGGGTCTACACGATAAGCCTGGGGTGGTTTGTCTCTTGCCAGGATGTCAGCCCTCCACCTGGAGCTGGTTGGTAGAGTTGAAATGACCTCGGCTCTCTCACTGGCTTCTGAAAAATACAAATAAAGAGGATCTCCATCTGAGAGTGAGGTCAGTATGGTCCAGAGATTCTTAAGACCTCAACAGTAAAGCAATCCTAAAACTCACCCACGATGATTCAGGGATCCGAGTGGAAGAGGGGGGGCTGTCATGGTTTGATCCAGGTGTCCCCCACAAACAAATGAATGTGTTCTGATAGATCGGTCCTCAGCTGATGGCAATTCGGGAATTAGAACCTCACTAGAGCTGTGTTGTCGGGGGTGGGCTTATGGGGGTTATAAGCCAGCTTCCCCTTGCCAGTGTTTGGCACACCTTCCTGCCGCTGTTTGCAGTGCTATGACGGAGGTGATATCCACCCTCTGCTCATGCCATCGTTTTCTCTGCCAGGATGGAGTCTCCCCTCGAGTCCTGCCATCCTGCCATGCACTTTGTTCATCTGGCTTTACATGAGTACTGGGGAATCAAATCCTGGTCTCAAACCTGGGTTGTTAGGCTTTGTAAGCAAGCGCCATCACCACTGAGCCATTTCTCCAGCCCCCAATAATTGGTTTTTTTTTTAAATTTGTTTTGGTTTGGTTTGGTTTAGTTTTTTTGAGGTAGTGCACCACCACACCCAGCCCAATAATTGTTTTTTTTTTTTTTTAATATTTTATTTATTCATTTTTCAAGCAGAGAAATACAGAGAGAGAGAGGGAGAGAGAAAGAGAGAGAGCCACCTTGTGGGTCTGGTTTATGTGGGTCCTGGGGAATTGAACCGGGGTCCTTAGGCACTGGAGGCAAGTGCCTTAACCGCTGAGCCATCTCTCCAGCCCCCAATAATTGTTTTTAACCTTAAAATTTCATGACTCCTAAAAAATATGCAGAAATAGAGATCTAATAATAAAATGTGAACTATGAACTGTACAGGTTCAGGAATTAGGGTCTCAGTAAAACAGAAAACAGGAAAAATAATCCCAGATACTACTCTAGCTCTGGGAGATAAGGGGAAGTCATGCCAAGGGCACAGATGACATGTCCAGAGGAGCAAATGAAAGGACTCTGACACCCGGAGGAGAGATTACATTTTCCTTATTGTCATGGAAAGAATTCCCCTTTCCTGGCTAATAAGGCTAAAGTCTAAGAGATGAGAACAGCATTATATGGGCCTCTTGGATCTCAGAGCAGAGCAAATCTCTGCCAAAGAATTAAGTCTTTCCTTCAGCTCTCTGGAGGCCAGGAGCCAAAGAGGGTATTAGTCTGAGAACATTATTCAAGGGGCAAGAGAGGTGGGTGGTAATGACATGAAAATCTCCTGACACAGACCTTCTGATATGAAAATTTGGGGTGTCTTTGAGAGCAACTGAGCCTTTCTCAGCTCTTGGTTGGGCAGTAACTCAGGAGGTAGGGTGCTGAACAGTCAGTCACACGAAGCTTTCACGGGTTTAGTGACCTCCGGATTCTTGTGAATTTCAGCGAATGAAACCCACAAAGCAGAGGATAAGGCTTAGAAAGATTTTATTACAGGGGGAGCGTAAAGGGAGGGCTTGAGAGAAGCAGAGTTTAGAGCTTAGCAGAAAGAAAGAGCACAGAGCTCTTGCCCAAAGAGGGGCAGGAGTCGTTCTGCATACAGGAAGCTCCACGCAGAGACCCAGGTTGGGGTCTTTTGAAGGATCCCACTGGTTGGGTGATTGACCTGGTCAGCGCAACCCTGACACCGGGTGTCTGGGTGACACCGGGTGTCTGGGTGACACCGGGTGTCTGGGAGGGGATTAATCCCTTTACATCCCTTTCTTTCTCAGGAAAGAAGGTGGTAAGACTAGAGGCATCCATTTGCCTTCTCTGGTATGCTTGAAGAGGAAAAGAGAACAGGAAATTCCCTTACAGGCTGTTTAGCCATAAAGAAAGCTATTCATATGGCTGGAGAGATGGCTCAGCGGTTAAGGCACTTGTCTCCAGAGCCTAAGGACCTGGGTTCAGTTCCCCAGTACCCACATAAGCCAGATGCACAAAGTGGTGCGTGCATCTGGAGTTCATCTGCAGTGGCTGGAGGCCCTGCTGCACCCATTCTCTCTCTCTCTCTCTCTCTCTCTCTCTCTCTCTCTCTCTCTCTCTCTCTCTCTCGACTTTCTCTCTGTATCTCAGCTTACAAATGAATAAAATATAAAAAAAAGAAAGTTATTCACTTGGGGGGGGGGCTTTTACCCCTTAAACTCCCTTGCTTTCTAAGTATATGGTCAAACTTATTCATCCCAAAAAGCTGATGAACCTTAAGTGATCTATAGCATCAAGTAAAATCAATTGTTTGGGCAGACTTTCGAACTCCCACAGGGCTCACTTGACCTGTCTTTTTTTAAAATTCATTTTTTCAAGCAGAGAGAGAGAGAGAGAGAGAGAGAGAGAGAGAGAGAGAGAGAGAGAGAGCACCAGGGCCACCACCTTGTGGGTCTGGCTTATGTGGGTACTGGGGAATTGAACCTGGAGCCTTAACCGCTGAGCCATCTCTCCAGCCCCGACCTGTGTCTTTGATGATCAGTGAGAGGACTCAATGAATGTTCTCTGGAAAAAGCCAAGGGCCCTATTTCCTGCTCTCTAGGATCTACATGTAAGTGAAGTGGTCAGCCGGAAGGAAAGCCCAGTGGAGGGTCTCGGAAGAGGTCTGTATTCCTTTATATATATTTTTATTTATTTATTTGCAAGCAGAGAGATAGCCTCAGCTTCCCATCTGTACGGGAAACGGTTGCACCTCCTGTGGTGGCCCTGGCTCTGCTTGCCCCGCCATAAAGGATCCAAGCTTGGGCTCCATCTTCTGAGAATCAGCAAGATGGGGTCTTGGGGGACTAGTATGGCATGGAGGCAGGAGGATTGTGACTTTGAGGTCAGCCTGGGAAACAGTGAGATTCTATGTCAAAAAAGAAAATAAGGAGCCTGATGTGGTGGCCCACACCTTTAATCCTAGCACTCAGGAGGCTGAGGTAGGAGGATTGCACTGAGTCCCAGGCCAACCTGAGATGACATACTGTGACCAGGTCAGCCTGGGCAAGAGAGAGATCCTACTTGGGTGGGGGGAAAGGGGGCTGGAGAGATGGTTCAGTGGTTGGGGCGCTTTCTTGCAAAGCCTAGTGACCTGAGTTCAATTCCCCAGTACCCACATAAAGCCAGATGCAAAAAGTGGAGCATGCCCCTGGAGTTCCTTGTAGCTGCAAGAGGCATGCCCATTCTCTCCCTTTTCACAAATAAATTTAAATGTTTTTTTTAAAGGCAAAAGAATCTGATTAAGCCTCAATAGATATTTTCAGGAAATTTCAAGACTAAAATGATATATCCAAAGATTCCATGAAGATGCAACTGGCCAAATCCTAAAATATGGGGAATTTATGTTACAAATGATCTAGTCTCTTCCAAAAGTAATTGGCATTGAGGAGATTACAGAAAGTATGAGGAGAAACAGTAATGGGTAATTTAGAGATCTATCTTTCAAATATGATATTTGTAACTTGCCTCAATCCTCATTTGAACAAACGGCAAAGACATTTTTAAATGTTAAAATATTAATCACAACTAAATTAAGAGATATATTAAGGCAGTGTTTTGTTTGAGGTAAGATAATAGTATCATAGTTCTATTCAAAGATTAGGGAGAAGGAGAAAGAGAAGGCAGACAGGAAATGAATCTTTTTTTATTAAATATTTTATTTATTCATTTTCAAGCAGAGAGAGAGAGAGAGAGAGAGAGAGAGAAAGAATGCCAGGGCCGCCACCTTGTATGTCTGGCTTACGTGGGTCCTGGGGAATTGAACCCAGGGCCTTGGGCACTGGAGGCAAGTGCCTTAACCTCTGAGCCATCTCTCCAGCCCAGGAAAGAAATCTTTATTAGAGAAACTCATTGAAGCTTACAAATGAAAGGAACTGAGACTTATTTCAAAATAATTGGGCAGAAATTAATAAAAGAGGGGGAAGGGATGGAAGCAAAGCAGAAAGATGGGAAAAAACTAAAATGTAGATTGCTATAGAAGTTTAAAATAGTTGGAGATTCACTTCATTATTCTCCTAATTTATGTGTTTTAAATTTTCATGAGCTAAAATTTGTAAACAAAACTTTTTTTTGGGGGGGGGTCTCCTTATGTAGTCCAGGCTGGTCCAGGACTAATGATCCCCTCGTCAAACCTTCCTGAGTGCTGGGATTACAGGTGTTTACCCTGTAGTGGTTTGATTCAGGTGTCCCCCATAAATTTAATGTGTTCTGAATCTGAATGCTTGATCCCCAGCTGATGGCAGTTTTTTAATTTTG
>PVHP010022459.1:14214-28580 GCA_004024765.1 Zapus hudsonius
GAGAGAGAGAGAGAGAGAGAGAGAGAGAGAGAGAGAGAGAGAGAGAGAGAGAGAGAGAGAGAGAGAGAGAGAGAGAGAGAGAGAATGGGAGCGCCAGGGCCTCCAGCCACTGCAAATGAACTCCAGACACATGTGCCACCTTCTGCATCTGGTTTTATATGGGTCCTGAGGAACTGAACTGGGATCTTTCTGCTTTGCAAACCACTAAGCCATTCTCCAGCCCAGCAGTTTTGGAATTGGAACCTTGTTGGAGGTGTGTTGTTGGGGGCCAGCTAATGGGGGTTACAGCCAGCTTCCCCTTGCCAGTGTTTGGCACACCTTCCTGTGCTATTTGCAGTGCTGTGGCAGAGGTGATGTCCACCCATCATTTTCCCTGATACCATAGAGCTTCCCCTGCAATCTGTTAGCCAAAATAAACCCTTTCCTCCACAAGCTGCCTTTGGCCGGCTCTTTTCCCATGCAGCAATGAGAAAGCTGACTCCAAAAGCCACCATTTCGCAAAACAAAACTTTATTTAACAAATTTGGGGTAGGGGAGCACACCAGGGCCTGTTATCATTGCGAACTGACTCCAGAGGCATGTGCTACTCTGTGCATCTGGCTTCATGAAGTACTTACTGGGAAATCAAACCTGAGCCATCAAGCTTGGCAAACAAGCACCTTTAACACCTGAGCCATTTTTCCTGCCCAAGAAGTCCAAAGCTGAGCATGCTGGCTCAATCAATATTTAAATTGAAAAAAAAAAAAAAACGGGCGTGGTAGCTCACCCCTTTAATCCCAGCACTGGGAGGCAGAGGAAAGAGGATCACATTGAGTTCGAGGCCACCCTGAGACTACGTAGTGAATTCCAGGTGAGCCTGGGCAAGAGCGAGACCCTGCCTCGGAAAGCCATAAATATAGAAATAAATAATTTAAAAATACATTAAGCAAGAATGGCCTTGCACTTCTGACCCCGTAGCCTGAGCTACGGTTTAAGCGTTGCTGGAGATCAAACCCAGGTCTTGGTGAAGGTGGACGGGCCTCCCAAGTGAGCTCCACGCCCGCTCTCCTGCAGCCTGGTTTTTCCTCTATAGATGCCGGATCAGCATCCCTCCCATCCGTCCTCCCTTCCAGCCAGTCTCCTCTACTTCGACGCCATTTCCCCTCTTACTACGCAGACCCTGTGTTTCCATTTACTAGCAGTTAAACTTTGTTGTTTTGTAACTTTGTTTCTAGACACGCACACGAGAAACTTTAGCGACCACCTCAACCGCTTCCTCGAAACGCTCAGCGTCCCCTTTGGGCCCCGCCCCCGGCCCCGCCCCTCGCCCACCCCGCTCCGGAGCCTCAGATCTCGCTGCCTCCGCCGGAACTCTCGCGAGAGGCCGAGCTCTCATGAATTCTCCCCGGAAATCTCGTTCTTCCTCTTCCTGTGAGCGGCCAGAGGTGAGTGCGTTTCTAGCCTCGAGCTCCGGGGGCTCAATCCTGCGGCCATCGCTGCCATCCTGGCCTGGCGAGCGCCGCCATCGAGGCCGGTGGGAGCCGGATTCCCAGGGCGACCGCTCCCCGCTGGAGGCGGCGTCCTGGGCGTGGAGGGACGTGGCTCCATGGCCACTTTGGCGGCGGCGCGCGCGGGCCCGGCCGGCCGGCCGGCGGAGGAACGGGCTGGGCGGGAGGGCAGAGTGCAGCCTGCCCGGGGCGCGCCGTGCGCGGGTCCTGGGCGGGAAGGAAGATGGCTGCGATGATGGCATGACTTAGGACACCTTTGGATTCGTCGTGAAAACAACCGTGCTCTGAGCAGCGCTGGCGGCATGACCGCGCAGACGGCTTCAGGGAAGGGGCCGATGGACAGGTGACAGGTGTGTGCTCCCTTCCAGGTGACCTGGGAAGATGGTCCGCTACTCCCTGGACCCGGAGAACCCCACGAAGTGTAAGTGAGGGGGGCGCGGGTGAGTGGGCACTTGACGACCCGCGCTCACCGTGTCCCTTTCTCCTCCTGCAGCCTGTAAATCGAGGGGCTCCAACCTGCGCGTTCACTTTAAGGTACGGGAATGTCGCTTGCGGTCGGGGAACCCTCCTCGGCCCCGAGGGAGCTGCGATGATGCCCTTCTTAGGACACCTTTGGATGCACCGTGAAAACGCATGAGTTCTGAGCGGCTCCCTGTTCTGTAGAGGGTGACGGGCAGAGTATCTGGGTGAAGCCGGCACCTGCTAGAACCTGAGACTCTGGAACCACCTGTGAACTTACTAGACCTGGGCCGAGGGGAAACTAGCCTAGCTGTCTTCACCAGCCCCCGTTCTGAAGTCACTTCCTGGCCTTCTCTACCTTGGTTCCACTGCCCAGCTTTAAAAGTTCTTAGTTTGGGGGTTTCCCTCTATCCCAGGAACCAGTGAATCTCTTAGTTTTAGTGTCCTCATTTGATACTTTTTGGGTTTTTGAAGTAGTCTCGTTCTAGCTCAAGCTGACCTGGAATTTACTCTAGTCTCAGGGTGGCCTCGAATTCATGGCGATCCTCCTGCCTCTACCTCTTTTAAATAGGCAAGCCAGGTAGCACATACCTTTATTTTTTAAAATATTCATTTTTCAAGCAGAGAGATAGAGCACACACCAGGACCACCACCTTGTGCGTCTGGCTTATGTGGGTCCTGGGGAATTGAACCCAGGGTCTTAGGCACTGGAAGCAAGTGCCTTAACCGCTGAGCCATCTCTCCAGCCCGATGCTTACTTTATTTTTAAAGGTACCGTGCATTGTCAATATTAACCAAAATTTATTGCTCATACTTAGAATACCCGTGAAACTGCCCAGGCCATCAAGGGTATGCATATCCGAAAAGCCACCAAGTATCTGAAAGATGTCACTTTAAAGAAGCAGTGTGTGCCATTCCGACGCTACAATGGTGGAGTTGGTAGGTGTGCCCAGGTGAGAATTACTAGGTTGCTGTTAAAATCGGTTGGTAGAGGGCGGCTAAGGTTTGGATTGAGCTCTGGTTGCTATGATGCTGATCTTAGGACACCTTTGGAATCACCATGAAATAAACACACATTCTGAGCAGCCTCCATGTTGAGTAACAAACTCTTGCTCTGTGTTATTTTTAACACGGGACTGACAGCTTGTCGTCTTTTTTTTTTTTTTTTTAGGCTAAACAGTGGGGCTGGACACAAGGTCGGTGGCCCAAAAAGAGTGCTGAATTCCTGCTGCACATGCTTAAAAATGCAGAGAGTAATGCTGAACTCAAGGTATTAAGCCATAACCTATGTGGGGACTGGGGAACCGAATCCAGGTGATTAGGCTTTGCAAGCAAGCCCTTTGCTGAGCCATCTCTCCAGCTCCCCCTAAATTCTTAATTATCTCTTAAGTCTGATTTAAATCTTTCTATTTTCTATGTAGAAGTACAACTGGCTTGGGTCAGAAACTGTTTTCCAAGATGCTATTAATACAAAGGTGTTGACCTGATTCTCTCCCCCCTTTCCAGGGTTTAGATGTGGATTCTCTGGTCATTGAGCATATCCAGGTGAACAAAGCACCCAAGATGCGCCGCAGGACTTACCGCGCTCATGGTCGGATTAACCCTTACATGAGCTCTCCCTGCCACATTGAGATGATCCTCACTGAGAAGGAGCAGATTGTTCCTAAACCAGAAGAGGAGGTTGCACAGAAGAAAAAGGTGAGTTCCTTAGTTCCTCAGTTGTGTGTACTGCTAGACAGGCAGGGTGTGGTTGCCATGATGACCATCTTAGGACACCTTTGGACTAAACCGTGAAAGCACATTGTTCTGAGCAACCCCTTCACTTGGATTTGGCTTTTGTGACCATTTTGTTTCTTGACCTGTGATATAATGTCTTCAATGCATCAGCCATAAGCTGGGAGAATGTGGATGCTGGGGATTCAAAGACAGGCAGCCAGACTTTGCAAGCAAGTGCCTGTAACCACTTAGCCATCTCCTCAGCACCGCACATTCAGTTCTTTAAGGCAGAAACCTGGGGATTTTGTATTTTATACTTATTCGCTAATTTAGCTTATTTCAGGAATTAAGGTTTGTTTTAGAAACTTAATAATCCTTCACCCTTCTTTCCTTAGATATCCCAGAAAAAACTGAAGAAACAAAAACTTATGGCACGGGAATAAATTCAGAATAAAAATAAATGCAAATAAAAGTACAAAGGATTGTTGTGTTTAATAACATTTTAAGTGTCCTCATGAGATGGATCGAGTAAGTTTACACATTGAAAGTAGACAGTTTTTGTCTACCCTATCATGATTTCTTTTTTATAAATGATGTTTTGTGTGTGTGTTGTATTTTAGTATTTGCAGAGGAGCATGTGCACACAAGGGCCTTACACTGCTGCACATGAACTGCATACAGTTGTGCCTCTTAGTCTGTCTGGCTTTGCATGGGTCCTGGGGAACTGAACCTGGGCCAGCAGGCTTTGCAAGCAAATACTTTATTTTACCTCTGACCATCTCCCCATAGGGTCTCTATTTCCAGGCTGGCCTTGTACTTTATGTATTTGACCAAGGTTGTGTCCTTGAATTCCTCGCCTGTACCTTTAATTGGAATTACAAGGCTAGGCTTTGTGTGTTGTGTAGTCTCTCAACCAAGCTATAATCTCAATCTTCCTGACAATGAGGTTCAAAGAATATGCTGAAATTTATAATTCTAGTTTTGTAGTATTTTTGATTCAAACATGGGTTTATACTAGTTCTTCTTGTCATGAGCCTCCGACCAGTGCAATACTTTTTGTGTCCAGTTTCATGTGGGTATTGGGCCATTGAAGTCAGGGTTTGCAAGCTGGTGACCCATATCCTCAGCCTTACCTCCATATATAGAAACAATAGCATGGTGAAAATCCTCTTTTTTTCCCCTTAAATCTCTCATCCACTTTTTAAATTTTTCTGTTAATGACAAATGCCTCTCATGGCATTTTATTTGCTGGGGAACTGATAGAAGCTTATGTTAAGTTCTGGTTGTCCTGGTAACTGGTATGCTGTATAGTATCCCAATGGGGCAAGGAAGCCTTTTTGCCAAGGATACTAACACAGGACAGAAATAACGAGAGTGATTAGATGGTGCCTCTGAAAATGTAGGATGGTGATTGTTTACTGCACAGTAAAGTGAAAAGCTGCAGGAGGGCATGAAGGCCAGCCTTCATGGGAGACCCACCATAAAAATTTTTTAGTGTGATAGTAAGAAATTCACTGAGGAAATTTATGAGAAAACAGAACCAAATGTCAGGCTTTACCCTGCAATTTTAATTTGGACTGGCTGTTTCCCAGACAGTATTTAATGAAGTCATCCTGTTTTCAGCCTCCTAAGTAGCTAAGGCCTGCCCACACCTCTACTGCAAGCAATTTATGTCTTTGGGGGTTGGGGGTAGGAGCCTTTATTCTTGGAGAAAGGCAGACAGAATAAAAGGTGTGCCATGGCATTGAGCCATTGCACACAAAACCACCTTGTACAATCAGTCTGGCTTAATGTGGATACTGGGGAATCTAGCTCAGATACCTGTGCTTTGTAGGCAAACTCCTTTACTGCTGGGCCATCTCTCCAGCCCAGCTTTGGTTTTTTGGTAGGTCTTAGTCATTATAGATATTGGGCACTGTTAATGAATAAGCTCCGTGAAGCATTTTAAAACATCACGAGTATGGAGGTGGCTGAGGTCTCAGCTCAAGTATCTCCTAATACATTCTCCATTCCCTAATTGTGTGTTAATTTCTTGTTTGGTTTCCTGATCAATGCCATTCTGTTTATGAGCTTCTGTGGTGCAAGCTTTTTTTTTGGTAGGGTGGGATTTCTTCAGAGCCAAATCTTGGGATCCACATGCTCTACTGGCACTCTAGAGAGTGGACATCTTCACCTCTAAGGTGCTGGACTTGAGATGTCGAGCAAGTTGGCAGCTGCTGTCAACACATTCAATAAAGTCAACAGTAATCTGCAGCAGCATCTCAACATCCAACTGCTCCTTACTAAGTTCTGTGATATCTTGGTTAATGCTTGATTATTTTCAGGGCTAAGACCACCTGTCCCAGGAATGCCTGGCATCTTTACCACAGTAGTGCTATTGGCCGTTGAGCCTTGTGGAGGGGTGCTAGCTAGTTCCTAATGTGCCCAGCTTTGGACTTCATCTCATAGAGTTTATCTTTCTTTGGAGCTGTGAGGACCAAGACCAATCAAAGGCTGGCAGTAGCATCTATTTCCCAATGATAGACTCAAATATTTTTTTTTCCAGGTAGGTTCTCGCTCTAGCCCAGGGTGTGGCCTCGAACTCATGGAGTTCCTCCTACCTCTGCCTCCCTGGTGCTGGGGTTAAAGGCATGCACCACCATGCCTAGCTTTATTGCTTGAGATGACTTCTGTATTTGTCTGGCTTGGAAGGAACTCTACCAAGTTGGTAGTCCTGCTACCTCCCAAATGCCGGAATGACAGTGAGCCATACCTGGCTCTAGAGGATCTATCTTGCTTGATGTGCAGTGAAATTAGAACATGAGGAAGTAGCATTTCTATTTCCCAACTGCTGCATTGAGATTTGGTGCCTGATAAAGTTCACCCAACTACAATGCACAGGTTTGTTAGGCAGCCTTGCAGTGGCCAGCTGTCCTGTACAGTATGTCTACATTTGCTTATCTAAAATCGTCCATAAAATGAAGTCAGTAAGTGATCCTGTTCACATCACTTTAAGAGTGATCTGCCATTTTTTAAAAGTTAACTGCATAATCCACGACTCGGGGAACTGAGCAAAAGAGGGGGCGAAAAGATTGTGAGAGCCGTGGTGGAGACTATCCAGAGGCATGGCACCCTTCAGTAACAACATACTAGGGCCAGGAGAACCTGGCTGAATACTAGGCTATCCATGGTCCCCTGTCACAAGGACTGATCCAGATGACCCAGAGGATGATAGCCAGCTGATGGGGGGGGGGGCATGGGGAATTGGGGATAACAACTCACTGCCCACTAAATAATGTAACTCATGGACAATAAAAAAAGGTTAACTGCATATACTCATGCTTTTATGAGCTGAACATTTGAGAGTGTTTCTATTAATATAAATGTTTCTATAATATATTAATGTGTTTCTATAAATGGTGCTTCCTGTACACAAGCATCAGACACGTACCATTTTGTGCATCTGGCTTTACATAGGTACTACTGGGGCATTGAACCCAGGCCTTCAGGCTTTACAAGTGAGAACCTTTAACCACTGAATGACAAACTAAACTATATGGTAGTTTCGGGTCTTTTGCCACTGCAAACACTACACCCTTGCACCATTTTTTTCCGAGGTTGGGGTCTCCCTGTAGCCCAGGCTGACCTGGAAATCACTATGTAGTCTCAGGGCCTTGAACTCACAGCAATCCTCAAACCTCTGGGATTAAAGGTGTATGCAACCACGTTTGCCCTTACCTGGGTGGCTGGCAAATGGAACCCAGGGTTACCACCTGGATATAAAAGCATATTAAGTAGCAGAGCCATCTTGCAAACTTCTGTATACAAGTTTTTGGGGCAGGCATATTTTGATTTCTACAGGGTATATGCACAAGTCAGAGGATGACTTGAGTAACATTTGTGTCATTTCCAAGAGCCTGTGTGCTCCAAATCAGTGTCTTACCACCAAATGGGTCTACAGTGGCAGTATCCAGAGTGAAACAGCAGCTGAGGGTTTGAGTGCTGGAGACTGAACCCGAGGCTTCTTCAGTGAACAGAGTTCCAGGACCTCTCCAACCCTGATGCTTAGTTGGCCCTAAATGTTCCCGTCCTTCAACTGTCTGGCCTGGCAGTGTGCACCTTTAATCCTACCTTGAAACGCTAAAGAGGACTGGAGAGATGGCACTTGCCTGCAAAGCCTAAGGACTGGGGGTTGACTTCCCAGTACCCAGGTAAAGCCAGGCGCATGAAGTGGTGCAAAGGCTAAAACTGTTCTCCCTCGCTCGCTCTCCTTGCAAATAAAATACTTTAAAAGGGTAGATACGTAAATATAGGTGGATAGATTTGATAAGCTTTAAAAAATAGCTCCGTTCTCTCAAAGTAAATGTCAGTCCCATTTTACAAAGAAAAGTTAAAGTTGTTTCGAGTAGCTGTCAAACCCGGCGCTCAAGAGGCTTAGGCAGGAGGATCTGCGTTTGAGGTCAGACCTGCCTCAAAAGGAGAGAAGGGGGCAAGGCAAGCTACACAAATGACAGACGCGCACAGGTTAATCCAAAATCCGCCGACAAAACTACAAAGTGGCAGAAAATACTGAGGCTAGAGAGGCTCAGCGGTCAGAGATGGCACTTGCCTGAAAAGCCCCAGGCCCCGGGTTCAATTCCGCAGTACTCCTGTAAAGCCAGACGGCGCAGGCCTGGGCTGCAGCGCTCCATCCCGCGGAGGCCCGTAGGGCGCATGCGCAGGCTCGTCGGGTGGACGTCACAGTTACGCCGCGCGTCCTCCGGCGGATGGGCGCCGCTGTCGGCCTCGGGCGCTGATTGGCCGGCGGCCCTCCGAACGCGGACGTCGCCGGTGAGCTGTGCCGCGGTCCGTCCGCCATCCCTGCCTCCCTGCCGGCCTGCCTCCGGTGTCCGCGGCCTCCTCGGTGGGTGTCCCGGCCCTCCATTGCCCTGCGGCCGCCGTGAGTTCGAGACCACCCTGAGACAGCAGGGAGCTCAGGTCAGCCGGGGCTAGAGGGACCCTCCCTGGAAAAGCAAAACAAGCAGCCAATCGCCTCTTGCCGTCTTGTGCTTTTCCTGTTACTGTATTTTTTGAGGCAGGGTCTCGCTCTAGTCCAGGCTGACCCGGAATTCACTAGTCTCAGGGTGGCCTTGAACTCACGGCCATCCTCCTGCCTCTGCCTCCTGAGTGCTGGGATTAAAGGCGTGCGCTGCCAAACCCGGCTTTTCCATTGTTTTTAAATTTTTATTTTTATTTGAGAGAGAGGAGAGAGAGAGAGAGAGAGAGAGAGAGAGAGAGAGAGAGAGAGAGAGAGAGAGAGAGAGAATGGACGCACCAGGGCCCCTCTAAACAAACTCCAGACTCATGCACCACCTTGGTGGGTACTGGGAATCGAACCTGGGTCCTTGGGCTTTGCAGGTAAGCTCCTTACCGTTAAGCCATTTCTCCAGCCACTTAAACTTTTCCAACCCAGTTTATACAGTATAAAATATAGTGTCTTATTGATGAATCAGGATTAAAAGAACCAAGAAGTTGTAAAAATGATAGTGTGGTGTCATTGTAACCCTCCTTCTTGAGTTTCCTTACCGCAGACGACCGTGTATGCATTTAGCTTAAAATTCTTCTTTAATATTTTATTTTATATTTATTCATTTTCAACAGAGAGAGAGAGAAGAGAGCACACCAGGGCCACCACCTTTTGGGTCTGGTTTATGTGGGTCCTGGGGAATTGAACCTGGGGCCTTAGGCACTGGAGGCAAGTGCCTTAACCGCTGAGCCATCTCTCCAGCCCCCCAAACACTTCTTAAAACAAAGCTAAAAGTTTCAGAAGGATGGGGGCCACCAATTTAGCCGTGCTGATACCAGTGGGTTGAAAGGGGTTGGAGAGATGGTTTTAGTGGTTAAGGCGCAGCCTCCAATGGCTTGAAGAAGGTTAACTTGGTTTTAGAACACTTGGTTGAAGGTGGTGAACAAGACCATTATGGTTTGGGGAAGAGAAAAAGGCAAGACCCATGAGCTGGGAAGCCAGTACTGGGAATTCTGGTTTTAGCCAGCTCCAGTTACCTCTGAACTTTGCATAGGTTTTGAAGCTTTGGGCTTGCTTTTTTGGTTTTGTTTGGTACTGGGTATTGAACATAGGCAGAGTTCTGCTCTACCACTGAGCTATATCCCTAGCCCCTTTCTTTTTATTTTAGTTTTTAAAAAATATTTTTATTTATTTGCAAGCAGAGAAAGAGAATAGGTGCGCCATAGCCTCCAGCCACTGCAAATGAACTCCAGATGCATGTACCACTTTGTGCATCTGGCTTTATGTGGGTACTGGGAAATCAAATTTGGGTCACTAGGCTTTGCAGGCAAGTGCCTTAACCACTGAGCAATCTCTCCAGCCCCCCCCCCCTTTTTTTAAAGAAACTTTCTAAGGGCTGGGGAGATGGCTTAGCATTTAAGGTAATTGCTTGCAAAGCCTGATGGCCCAGGTTCAATTTCCCAGTTCCCAGGTCAAGCCAGATGCACAAGGTAGTGCACGCATCCATAGTCCTAGTGCACCCATTCTCCCGCCTTGCAAATAAAAATATTTTTTTTTTTTTAAAATAAAAAATATTTTTTTTAAAAAAGGAACTTAAGTACTTGCTTCGGCAGCACATATACCAAAATTGGAACCATACAGAGATTAGCACGGCCCTGCGCAAGGATGACACGCAAATTCATGAAGTGTTCCATATTAAAAAAAAGAAAAAGGAACTTAAGACATTTATTTATTTGAGAGAGAGCACCAGGGCTTCTTGCCCCTGCAAACAAACTCCAGACACGTGCACCACTTTGTGTGTAGTTTCTTTTTTTTTTTTTTTGGTTTTTCAAGGTAGGGTCTTGCTTTGCTCTAGCCCAGGCTGACCTGGAATTCACTCTATAGTCTCAGGGTGGCCTTGAACTCATGGTGATCTTTCTACCTCTGCCTCCCAAGTGCTGGGATTAAAGGCGTACATCACCACGCCCGGCTTGTGTGTGGCTTCTGACTTTGTGTGAGTACTGGAGAATTGAACCCAGACAGGCAGACTTGCAAGCAAGTGCTCTTAAGCAGCTGAGCTGTCACCAACCTTCTTTTATTTATTTATTTTTTTTTGATTTTTGGAAACAGGTTCTCATTCTAATCCAGGCTGACCTGAACTGATTTGTTGTTTGTTTGTTTGGTGGGGGGAAGCTTGAGGTCGGGTCTCTTACTCTACTCCAGGCTGACCTGGAATTCTCTGCCTCCCGAGTGCTTGGGTTAAAGGCATGCACCAACTCACCCAGCCTGAGCTGATTTTGTCGTCCAGCTCTTCTAGAACTCAGCGGTCCTCCTACCTCAGCCTCCCAATGCTGGGATTCAAGTCAAGTCTCACATCCAGGCAGCTGGCAGCAGAAATAGGCATAACCACTGTGCTGACTTCAAGAGGGCGCAGGACGTGATGCAGGTCACCTCTGCTCTTCAGGTCACAGTCTATACATATGTCACCAAAACTAAGGTTTCTTGTGCAAACAGTGTGTTCTTTAAGTTTGAGGAATGTATTTGGTCGCTTCTTACCAGCTGATATAAATTTACATTTTGTTGTTGATAGCTCCTGTAATTCCTTTCTGAATCACATTCAGACAGGGTTATGAATAGCGTTGTTCACCTGTGTTGTGGAACTTAAAATTGCTTAGTGTAGCCAGGGTTATGGTGCTTATTTGCCAGTCGACACTACTCAGTTGGCAGTATTTGGAAAATGAGAAAGTTAGCATCTTAGTCTCAGCTCCCCACCCCCAACCAGGGTCTTACTCTGTAGCCCCAGGCTAGCCTCGAACTCACCTTGATCCTCCTACCTCAGCCTCCCAAGAGCTGGGACTAAAGACATGTGCTACAATATCCAGCTCAGAAATAATAACTTTTTTAGAAATTGACAATTTACTCATAGTAATACTAAATTTTTATTACTCAGCACACCTTCAGCCTGGTTGCACATGTGTAATTTATCACTTAGGAGGCTCAGCCAAGAGGAGTTCCAGGGGCTGGAGGGATGGCTCAGCGGTTAAGGCACTTGCCTCCAGTGCCTAATGCCCCCAGTTCAATTCCCCAGTACCCACGTAAGCCAGATCCACAAGGTGGTGGCCCTGGTGTGTTCTCTCTCTCCCTCCCTCCCTCCCCTTCTCTCTCTCTCCTTCCTTCTCTCCCTCCCTCCCTCTCCCCCCTCTCCCCTCCCCCTCTCCCCCTCTTCCCTTCCCTCTCCTCCCTCCCCCTCCTTGAAAAATGAATAAATAAAATATTTTTAAAAAAAGAAAAAGGAGTTCCAGTTGCAGGCCAGCCTGGACCCTGTCAAGGAAGGGAGGAAAGGAGAAAGGGAAAGAAAGCAAATAGATCAAGGGTGAGTTACTGCCTGAGGAAAGCTGGTTTCTGGCCTTGAGGCCTTCCAAAGTGATATCCTGATACCTTCATGCATTGGCTAATCCTGTCAGTCTCTGGAGATTGTGATTTAGGAATTAACTCACACTGAGTGCACCCCACACTTATATGGGGTAGAAGTCATGCTTTCTTTTTTTTTTTTTTTTTTTTTCGAGGTAGGGTCTCACTCTAGCCCAGGCTGACCTGGAATTCACTATGTAGTCTCAGGGTGGCCTTGAACTCCTCCTATCTCTGCCTCCCGAGTGCTGGGATTAAAGGCATGCGCCACCACGCCCGGCAGAAGTCATGCTTTCTTTATCTGTAGAACACCCGGCCTCCTGGTTTTGAGAATCACATGAGGTGGTATACTCCTGTCCAGCACCTACTGAGAAGCCAGTGTCTTATCAGGAGCAGTGACGGGAGTGTTAGGACACTGGGGTCTGTCTCACTGTTGCTGTCTACCCACCATACAGCATGTTTAAAAACCATTGGCTTAGCTGGGTGTGGTGGTATATGCCTTTAATCCCAGCACTCGGGAGGCAGAGGTAGAAGGATCGCCATGAGTTCGAGGCCACCCTGAGACTACATAGTGAATTGCAGGTCAGCCTGAACTAGAGCGAGACCCTACCTTGAAAAAACCAAAAACCATTGGCTTTTAGCAGTAATATGTTCAGTCTTTTTTTCACTGTAGAAGTATTCTTTCATATAGCTTCTGTGTTAAGTCTAAGTCCTTCAGTCACGGTGGTGAGATAATTTTTATTCTTTCCTTAACATATATCAGCAGTTTGGGAGCTCAAGCCTGAGACAATGGTGTGCATTCCTTGTATCGTCATTCCGTTTCTGCTCTGGATCTTCAAAAAATTCCTGGAGCCATACATATACCCTCTGGTTTCCCCTTTCATCAGTCGTATATGGCCCAGAAAGGCTGTACCAGCCTCCAATGATAAAAATAAAAACAAAGTAGACTGCAAGGTAAGACCAGCCAGCATTTTGGGGTGGGCAGGTGAAGGGGTGCTACTTAGGGAACACTTGTAAGGGCAGATTTTTTGGAACCTGAGCTTCAGTAATATGTCCAACTTAAGTAATTAACATTGAACTTCAATATTTCAAACTAGGCCTCTGATTTTGTCTTCTGACCAAAGCCAACTGAAGATCATCCACCCCCCTCATCCCCCTACCATGCTGGGGCTCAAACCCAAGGTCTGGAGCCTGCATTACCATCCCTAGCTGCAAAACTGAAGGGTTTTTTGTTTGTTTTGTTTTGTTTTTGAAAACAATTTACACAACTTTTTGACTTCAGCATTGGTGCTTACTGTACTTGTATTCAACTAGACTGTTGAGCTGTGCTCATTGACTCAGCCTGCACAGTTCTGGAAACAACATTGGTTTGTTCTGACTTTGTTGTCCCCTCTCTCCCACCCCCCATGTAGGGTCTCACTCTAGCCCAAGCTGACCTGGAACTCACTATGTAGTCTCAGGATAGTCTTGAACTCATGGTGATCCTCCTACCTCTGCCTCCCAAGTGCTGAGATTAATTCGCCACCATGCCTGGATGTTACTGTCTGATGTTAAAGAGGATTTCTCAGAACTAGGCAGATGGCTCAGCAGTTCAAGGTGCTTGCTTGCAAAGCCTTGCGGCTCCAATTCAATTTTCCAGCCACCCATGTAAGCTGGACCCAAATAGTGAAAGCATCTGGTGTTGAGTTTACAGTGGCAAGATGCTCTGGTGTATCCATACACACACATGCAAATAAATAAAAATTAAAAGCTTGGGCATGATGGAAATAAAAGGACCAGGTGTGGTGGTGCACACCTTTAATTCCAGCACTCAGGAGGCAGAGGTAGGAGAATCACTGTGAGTTCAAGGCCAGCCTGGGCTAGAGTGAAACCCTACCTCGAAAAAACAGCCAGCCAGATGGATAGATGGATGGGTGGATGTTAGATGGAAAGAAAAAGTCTAACAGTGAGTCACGTTGCTTTAATAATTCTTACCATGTTTTCATTTTAGGTTGCAGATACAAACGGAGTGCCCACAAAAGGACCAACAGAAATCTCTGATAAAAAGAAAGCCTAGTGTGATTTTTCCCAAATGATCTCTGTTTGACAAATGGACCTGATAATAATGAAGCACCTTTGTAACTGTCTCCAACTTTTTTCTCTGAGACCAGAATTCTGGATAAACAAGTGATTTACCTGATGCTACTCAGAAGCACAGGATATTTATATTTAAATGTTACTTAGTTATATTTAATGACCTCTTCACAGGTTCCTTAAAGAAAGAAAAATGAAACCACAGATTTCATTAAAGTAGCTTTTATTTCTGTTACTGACATTAATAATATGAAAAAAAA
>PVHP010022460.1:0-28266 GCA_004024765.1 Zapus hudsonius
CCACCACAGTCATACTGTGGAGGATCCATATGGAACCCCACAGAGAATGTCATGATGATCAAGGGACCCACAGCCACAGCCATTAAATCAACACAGGATAAGCAAGTGAGACAGAAACCAACAATCGACACAAAGACCCCTAAACTCACAACCTTAAAGCAGCCTTAATACTCATCCACCACGACTCAGGGAACTATGCGGAAGAGGGAGCGGAAAGATTGTGAGGGCTGTGGTGGGGGAAGACTATCCAGAGGCATGGCCAGGAGAACCTGGCTGAATACTAGGCTATCCATGGTCCCCTGTAACAAGGACTGATCCAGACGACCCATGGAGGAGGTTATCCCGCAGATTGGGGAGGGGAGGGCAGCAGGGAATTGGGGATAACAACTGATTGTTTGCCCTCTAAATATTCTCATTATGGACAATAAAAATAAATAAAAATAAAAACAGATGTGACGGGCTGGGAAGATAGCTCAGTAGTTAAAATTGCTTGCTTGCAAAGCCTGCTGGTCCTGGTTCAATTCCCCACGTTACCATGTAAAAGCCAGATGCACACAGTGGTACACTTGTTTGGAGCTCACCTGCGGTGGCAAGAGGCCCTAGCATACCTATACTCTTTCTCTCACATAAATAAATAGACAAACATTCATAAAAGAGATGTGGACATCATCATTGCTTCATTGAAAAAGTGTTAAACGCCTGAGGGTCCCAGGGTCTAAGGCGGTTTCTTAAGGATAATATCAAAGAGATGGGAAGCTTCAGATTAGTATCTGGATGCCCTTCAGAAGCCCAGGCTGGGTCCCCAGGAACTGGACTGTTAATTAGTGATAAAAGTATGGAGACATCTCCCAGCTCCAGGTGACAACCATGAGACATGGGCTTCATGTCAGTAGATAAATCATGTTTTGCTTTGATTCAGTTTAGCAGCAGTGCCTACTGTGACTCAATGTCCCCATGTTGCACCGGGAGAGATTTGACAGCAGGGTCAAAGGTTACCTAGAATCTCTCTCTCTCTCTCTCTCTCTCTCTCTCTCTCTCTCTCTCTCTCTCTCTCTCCATGGTCATACTCAAACCTTGTCTGTGACTCTCACTAGCTGTGTGTTATGCAATCTCTCCCGGGTTTTACCTACAATCAGAGACGATGGAGGGGAGTCATATTGCCCACTAGATGCAGTGTTTACAGCAGAACCTCAACGCGACCTTTCGACCATCCGCTGCGAGATGACCGAGTTCCTCCCGCCGTTTGTCAAATGTCATCCTCCGTCCACTTTTTCCAGCCTTGAGAAGAAAGACTGAGATGCCTAATTGCTGGACTCTCTTTGATTCTTAAAAAAAATTAAGAGAGCGCGAGGGAGCGGCGAGCGAGCTCCCCAGCCGCCTGGACTTTGCGGAGCGTCTCTTCCAGGACAAGTCCGTGTTTCCGAGGCGGCGAGGCGGGAGGAGGCCCTCGCCGGTGCTGGTCAGGTTCCGCCCGGAGCGGACGCCTCCGGGACCCGCGCGCGGCGCCGCCGGGAAGCGGAACTCCAGTCCCCGAGCTGCGCCGGTGCCCGGAAGCCGGGAGGGCGGACCGGAAGCGCGTCGGCGTTCTCGTCCCCGCCATGGCGGGCTGGAGGCTGCTGGCGCGGGCGCCCTTCGGCCCGGGGGCCGCGGGCCCGGGGCGCAGGTGAGCGAGGCGGGTGGGGGCCCGGGGCGCAGGTGGGCGGGGGCCGGGAGGAGGGTCACGTGAGCCTGCGCACCTGCAGGCCCTTCCCGCCGAGCCCGTGGGACCCGGCCGAGAGCGCGGAGTCCCGCACCCAGCCTCCGAGCTTCCCCACCCGGTCGGAGGCCGTGCCTTCTGTAGATCTTTATTGACATTATACACTCATTTTCTTAACTTTGCCACCTCCACTGTTACACCTCTGCCGTAGGACTAAGTTAGAAATTTTTATCCCTCTCTAGGCTGTCTATTCAGAAACTGAGCCCATTGTTGCAAAAATCGGAAATATGTTTATATATAAGTAGAAAGAGGAGAGAGAGAGAGAGAGAGAGAGAGAGAGAGAGAGAGAGAGAGAGAGAGAGAGAGAGAATGGGCACTCTAGCAAGGCCTCTAGCTGCTACTGTGTGCACCTGGCTCTCAGTGGGCGCTGGGCAATCCAACCCCGGTCATTAGCCTTACTGCTGAGCCATCTCTCCAGCCCAGGGCATTTTTTAAAAGGGTATCAACAATCCAAATCTTCCTAAGGCTTTGAATACACTATCTAATAATGCTGTATTTTCTAACTCTTTAACTTAGCTTCCCTTTCCTACAGCAGACTTGTGATTTGGTTTATTTTTTTCAGAATGAACATCTGGCTTTTTGTAAGAAGTCTCCACAGTAAGAGTAGTACATGGTGGGATGAGCATCTTTCTGAAGAAAATGTCTCATTTGTTAAGCAGCTGGTCTCCGACGAAGATAAAGCCCAATTATCAAGTAAACTGAACCCCCTGAAAGATGAACCCTGGCCTTTACATCCTTGGGAGCCAGGTATTCTTTTATATTTGATAAGTGACCTCCTAATTACTGTGTGGCTGGACACATTAAAAAAAATTCAGTGGTGACTGGCTGGATGCATTGTTCCCTTAAATTAATTTTCATGTCTTACGTGTGTTCGGGTTCATTGTCATTTGGTTGGCAAGTTCATTTCCAGGAATCTCACTTACTGTTGGTGAAACACTTCCTTGGGAGGCTGCTTTATAGGTGAAAGGGAGCTCATTCTGTATACATTTCTCTTTTTCCCCCTTCAGATAGAAAGAATGGAAAACTAAAAACAGAATGAAATAAATTGGGGAAGAAAAACTGGAAGAGTAGGATGTAAATTGTAATGTTAGATGACTGCTTTGAGTTGGTGTGCTTATACATTGTAAGTTTGCCTAGCATAACCGCAGGTCTTGGTTTCTGGTTCTGGATACTGACCCCATATGTGACAAAACCAAGCAGAATGAGGTCTGTCCTGTTTAGTTATAGTCTCTGGCTTACGTTTATCATGACTTGAATTGAATAATGGCAAAAGTTCTTAATGGAGCAACTTTTCCACATATGTACTGGGTCTACATATGGATATAGACTTTTAGCAGTGTGGCTGCATGTAAGACCTGTTTACTCCTTAAAATTTGAGTGCTAGATATTTTCTGAATAACTTTGGACATAATTTGATGCTAGAAAAGGATAATGACAGATTTAAAATCCCTTTACTAATACTATTGTTATAAAATTATAATGTGTCAACTGTTTTATTTTGTACAGTTCTCTTATATTTGTTCATTTTACAAACATTGAGTACCAATATATTTTTTGAGGCATAGCTTAAGGTACTTACATCAATAAGGGCTAGTTGTTTTGCTCTATGAATATATTAGCATATTTTTCATATGCCTGCTCTTTATATTGAAACCTAGTAGGAAAGAGTGTTGTATCATGTTGACAGTTAAAAGGCTTTAGCTAACATGGACTTGGTTTTGTTTACCAGGTTCTTCTAGAGTTGGCCTTATTGCCCTGAAGCTAGGCATGATGCCTTTATGGACCAAGGATGGTCAGAAGCATGTGGTCACATTACTTCAGGTAAGAAAATAATACAGCATGTAAGGGCTCTGTATGTGTGCCAGGATCTATTTGTATAAACTGTGATGGGAAGTAAATGTGTTCTGAAACATGCAACTGCACAGCAAAGGAAATGGTAATAGATAATGCTAAAAGACTTTGCTTCCAAGGTTTCAGGAATGTCCTGAATCTTGCACCAAGTGAACTTATTTCCTGATCTGCCATTTACTTTCACTTAGCACATCTGTAAATGATAGAGTTCTGTTCAGTAAAGGAAAAAATTATGACCCATCTCAAGAGGTTTTGATGAGACCTGTACAAGATGACAGATGTCAGGCACTTGAACAAGGCTAGATGTTTGGGAAATGTTGGCTACTGTTACCACTGTAGAGAACACACAGATAATGTTAGGAGTCTGCTGCTCTGCAGGTCACTTTGGATAGCTCAGTCTTAGGTCCTAAATTTAAACAAGTGATTAAATGGTGAAGATCAAAGGCTCATGCGGGTAAGTGATTAGAGTGCTAACAAGGCACAGAAAGCCTACCGACCTTCATGAGTTCTTTTCATCTGAATGATCAAGCACAAGATAGCATTTTCAAGAACTCTGAGGAACTTTGGAAGCTTTCAGGAATGCCTGTAGGATTGCAGGCTGTCAACATTGCAGAAAGCAGTTTAGCGCTTTTGGATAAAGCTTAGATATAGGAACCTTGTAGTCCAGCACTTCTCCTCCTATGTATTAATGGAATATTCCAGGGAACATGTGCCAGGATTACTTTTTAGCACTGCTTTGAGCAGCCCACATTTGATGTCCCAGAACTGGAAGTATCCCAGATATTTATCAGTACATTCATGTCAGGAAATGCTGTACAGCAATGAAAATGAACATAATGGAGCTACACACAGCTTTACAATGTTGAGTGAAAGAAGTCATTGAACTATATGAGACTGTAAAACAGACAACAGAAAATATGTTATCAAGTAATACTTTGAAAGACAATTAATATAGAGAAAAGTACCATAAATGTCGTTTCTTATAGGGCAATATTGGCTCCTCAGGTTTTAATGAGACTCAGAATTCCCTAGAGGTGTTAGGAAGCACAGAGAGATTCAGTAGGTCTAGATTGCAGTCAGAGAGTGTATTTTTACCAGGTTCTCAATGGATACTGCTGCTAGTTGCCTGGAGACCACACTTTGAGAACCCTTACTCTAGAATTAAAAACTGAAGGTTGGGAAGAGATGAGTCTTTTGGAATCTATTTAACTTAGGTAGTATTACCTATTTCCTTTTAGATACTCATTTTTGTTGTATGTTTATGTTTTTCTTACGATGTATTTGGCAGTTCCAAAGAACCTTTTTTTTTTTTTTTTTTTTTTTGAGTCGGGGTCTCGTGTAGCTTAGACTGGCCTTGAATTTGCTGTGTCATTGAGTTGACCTTAAGCTTCTGATCCTCCTGCCTTCACCTCCCCAGTGCTAAAATTATAGGTTTGTGCCACCACACTCTGGTTATGCTGGTGCTGGGGATCAAACTCAGGGCTTCATGCATGCTAAGCAGGCACTGTCCCCACTGAGCCGCTTCTGCAGCCCGTCTTTAGGAAACTCTTAATTGCCCTGAGGATGATATTAAAATGTATCTTGGCACAAGCTAAGTTCTCTGTTTGTTTGTTTTTAGGTACAAGATTGTCATGTCTTAAAATACACTTCTAAGGAAAACTATGATGGAAAAACAGCAGCCCTGACTGTGGGAGGAAAAACTGTGTCGCGCTTCCATGTGAGAATGTGTTTTCATTCCTAATCCATATCTAAATGTTTCCATGCTTTTAGAATATTCCATAGTCTCAAACTCAGATTTGTCCTTGAGGTAAAGTGTGTGTTTGAGGGGAGATGGCCTGACAAAGCCATCTTGCCCAGGTCTGAGACTGCGTTTGTTCTGGTACTTTCTCCGTCTTCTGCAGCAAGCTGTAAAGTAACCTACAGTCAGGGCTGCCATAGGGAATACACGAGGTTGCACATGTGCCTAGAATCTAGTAGGCACCCAGTAGAGTTATTTATTTCCTTGTTTGAGAAAGGGTCTTATGTAGTCCAGGCTGCCCTAAAACTGGAAGCAGTCCACTGGCTCAGCCTTCCAAGTGCTGGTATCACAGCTCTGTCACCACACCTGCCTATTTTGTTGTTTTATCTTACTTTCATCCTATGAAAAAATTGTCTTAATGCTTAAAACTAAAAGTCCATGAGGATTAATTTGTGTATTTTAGGAGGAGCTTTCAGTACTTGGAAGAAAGATATATATGAACCCACATCAGATTTGTTTTAAATGAAGCATTTTTTTAAAAAGCTAAGTAGAATATTAATAGAATGCTGAATTTATAGTTTGTTAGAAAACTGCCCAATTAATATCATCTGTCTACAACTAAAACTACGAGCATCTAGAAATAGTGATGGTTTTTACTAAAGAGCACATTGCTTGTCTCTAAACATACCAATTTAATCAGTGTTAAGCCTTTTACATTCATTATTGTAAGCAACTTGTTCAGCCTCTAAGACTACAGCAGTTAAGTATCTCACATAGTAGTGATAGGCTTCCCACCTCTGAGAAATGCCTAAACCGTCAGGCGGCAGTAATGTTACAGCTCCACCACCACAGACCTGGAAACAGTACCAGAAAGGAAAATGAGTGCCAGAGGCAACTGGTCTCCTTGGGAAGACAAGCACGGTGTGACTGCATCGGAGTGTGGCTGCAGGTGTCCTGGTGAGAGGAGTTAATGCTTCATCTTGTAGACTTCAAAGAGGTTTCTGAATTCTTTAACCAGGACAGTACTGTGATCAAATTGTTATTAGAAGAAGCTGGTTTCAAGAAGGTATTGAAGGGAAATTAATCAAAAACCTGTTGAACCAAGGCAATTGTGTTTTTGTTAAAAGGACTGAGATTTGTGCAGAACTGGATGGGATGGGCGGGGGTGAGAGGGCATAGGCTTCGAAGCATGAATCTGGGTCACTGCTGATCCTGCAAACTAGAATAGGAACAGGAAGCAGAAGCTGCAGGAAAGATATGCTGGAGATGTTCACAGGAGATCCAGGTGGAGTTGTCTCATGGGTAGTGGGCCACAGTTAGGTCATTTGAGGTACTAACATGCCTGTGCCATGAGTGTTAGAGAAGTTAGCTATTTTGCATATTATGGTAGTGCACTCCACTTGGTTTTTTGTTTGTTTGCATGTGTAGTATTGTGGTGTGTGTGCGCCTGTGTATGTGTTGATGTGTACATTTAAGTGTGCATAGCAGCCAGTGGCAAAGATTGTTGCTCATCCATTTATTATTGGAGACACTCAAAAGCTGTGGTTTTTGTGAGCCCCCAGGATTCCCCTGCTCTCTGGTCTTTGCTCCCCACAGGACTGGAATTAACAGGCATGCACGGCTACTCCCAGCTCTTTGTATAACTCCTGGCAATCTCAGGCCCTTACCCACGTCAGTGAAACTTTGTGGTAGTAGCTATCCTGCTATTAATTAATTAATTAATTAATTTGCACATGTGTGTGTGGGTATGCCAGGCCTTTTGCGACTGCAAATAAACTAGATACTTGTGCCACTTTCTGTGTTTGGCTTTACGTGGATGACTTGGGTAGTGAACGTGGACCAGTAGGCTTTACAAACAAGCACCTTTAACTCTGAGCCATTTCCCAGCCTCTGCTATTAATTCTTGATGGTTTAACTAGCAAACATAAGTTTGAAATAATTTTATATTAATTAAAAGCACAATGAGATTTTTAAGTGAACTTTTAAAAATAACAAATGTTTGAACTTTTCAGTTGTCTAAATATGCATAAATATGTACCAACCTTTATAAATAATTCTTTGATTTGACAGACTTTTCTGTTTCCTAATTGAGCTTTGTTTCTGTAATGACTGCCATCATTTTTATTTTCATTACCAATTTTGTAACTTCCTGACATGATGGCCCTGTTGTCTGTAGGGACAGTTTATTCTGCTCCAGCACAGGTGTGAGCTTTGTTTCCTCAGAAATGGGGAAAAGTCCACTGAGTATAATCTGGATTTTACTTCCCCCTTCCCCATCCCACTCACCCTTTGAGCATCTGTCTTAAGAACAAGGAATAAGATTTGATAGTTTAGGGAGATTGCTTGCAAAGCTGCTGACCCGAGTTCAATCCCAAGCTACCTATATAAACCAGATGCAGACAAGTGGCATGTCTGGTATTCACTTTCAGTGGCAGGAGCCTCCCATACACATATAAATAAATATTAAAAAAAGATTTGATTGCAGTCTCTAAATTATCTTCCAATTTTGAAAGTCACTTTGGTTTTCTGAATCTTAATTATCAAGAAAAATATACTATTTATAAATGTACTTGAGAGCTCAATTTAATGAATGCTGTTTTACTCAATGTTGTAAATGAAATTTTATGAAGGGAATACTAGTACTATTTTCATAGTATTATTTAAATTACTATAGAAATGATAGTACTTCACTTTTATGCTGGTCCACATCTTTTTAGCTAATTCTTATATCTTTAATGAATATGCAGATATCTCTGGTGGGATAGAGTCCTTTAGATATATGCCCAAGAGTGGTTAGCTGGGTCATGTGCTCTGGATTTGAATGATGGATTCTTACATTGTGGTAGATGTTGACCTACTCAGCTGACATGAACTTTAAAAACCAATTACTTCTCAGGGGACTATTAGAGAAAAGGAAAGGGACCAGGATAAAGGAGGCTAGTGGAAGTCATGATCAAAACATCATATGCATATATGAAATTGCTAGAATGAAACCCATTACTTCATAATTAATGTGTGCTAAGAAGAACAGAAACTACTCGTTCCTCCAGCATAGGAGGCATGGACAATCCTTTATAAGGAAAACATTTTTGTTTAAAAAGAAGTTTTCCAGAATGAAAATGTACAAACTTCTTTTTGCATCTTTTAGCCCTTGGGGAAACTATGAATAGATTTATTATAGAGGAGTTTGTTTTTATTTACTCATTTGGTTATTTTATAAGACCTGTGAGTATAAAATAAATAGTTGAGCTCTCAAAAATAAGTTGATTAAATCAGTTTTATTTATAATAGGGCTAGCACTGTTATTTTAATCTGTAAAGGATTTATGCCTCCAAGAAATTAGACTAGTTTGCTTTTGCTATTTTTGTGCCTTATAAATAAAAACTGATGTGGTACATAGTGTTTTTGAATAAGAACATTAAATGGCCTTAAAAGTTGATTAAATCAATTCATCTTAGGAGCAGGAAAGCATTTTCATTGTGGAGAAGATAATTGCAGAGAATTTTTGCAGGGGTGGGAGATGCACCCTCATCAATGGGGCTATCCAAGTGTGACAGTGCTGTCAGTGTCTTATATTGATTTTTGAAATCACTTATATGGAAGTTTAAAAGAGAAAACAAAACTGCTGTACTGCCTCTGGCTTGAGCTTAACTTGAGCATTGTTTTTTTTCTCATGAGACCTAGTCAATTTTACAAAATTGTGATTTTAATTGAAACAATTATTCAAATTTAATGAAACTGAAAGCTATTCGAGAAGTATAGGTTTCCTTAGTTCTTATAGTTACTTAAGTTGAGGTGTTTGTTTTATCTATTGTTTATTACCTAAAACTAATAGAGATTTTCCTTAGGAGGTTCTTAGTATATTCTAAAACCAATATTAATAAAATAATGTGCTTTCTAAATCAAGTGGAATATGTGAACATCAAAAGTAAATTTGAAATATTTTAAACTGAAATAAGAGTTTGCTGAGGTCATAAATATTATAGTTGACAAATGTCTCATTCAGCTATGGGGTGTTTTGTGGTATTTTGAGCTGGTTAGGACTTTTATTGCATTGTTTATTGTAAACTACTATTGTTTTGGTTTCGTAATAGTTTCATTTCACATGTCTTTTGGATTCATTTATCCTGAGGTCAGAAACTGTTAGGCCACAAATGCATTAATGTTGCATACCGAGGGCTGATCCAGCAGAAGAGTAGAAAGGAAAAGTAAGGTGGCTTGGAAGACAAACTTCATACCAGATGCGTGCTTCTGTTCCCCATTCACTCAGCACATCTCATCAGCCTGCAAGTAGCTATAGCATTAGAAACCTGTACCCCTCCAAGCTCTGCCAGAAGCTGGGGAAATGGCAGTGACTCAGACAAGCCTGCCTTCTGGAAGCTTATGTGTTGGTGGATTTAGAGGGAGACAGATAGGAGTAAATCTTTAAGTCAGCTGAGGGGTTGCCAAGTCACAGAAAGTGGTGGTGTTATGCACAAAGTACTTCAGGAAAGGTGAGGTGATATTTAAGCAGAGACCTGAGTAAGTGACTACAAGATATTTGGCCCAAATAACAGGTGTTGCCAGTTGTTGAGATTTAAAGGACTAGCAGTGAGCTAGCTGGTGGGGGGGGGACGGGGACACAGATTTGAATCATCTTAAGCATGTTAAGCTTGATATTGAGGTAAAGGTAATGAGTTGACAATTGGGCTGTAGGAGAGTGGACAGTTCATCTTGTATGTACTGCTTTTCTTCTAGAAACCTCCATCCATATTGGAATTTTACCAAGAACTTGGATTGCCACCAAAACAGATGGTTAAGACCTTCCGTGTAACAGATAATGCTGTAATTAAGCCAGGTAATGTGAAGTCGGGGAGAAAAGGGAGGTAAAAATACCCACATATGTGATTTGAATCATGACAGCCCTTTTAGTAAAGCTAAATACAAAAATACAAAATCCCAAACACTTATTTTTAAATATAAAACCACATCTGATTTAATCACTAGGAACAAACAAGCCTTTGTCTCTGGTGAGTGGTGGAAGCTGCAGAGCACATTTTGTTTCCCATGAGAGGGAGGAGCTCTTTATTTTTTTAAGTATAGAGGAGTTTCACATTTTTAAAAAGCCTTTCCAAATTAAGTGTTCTAACTTTGCAAGTGTTTTCATTGTGTTCAGGCTGTCATCTGCTAAGTGAAGAATGGCTGGGTTCTCCATAGAGGAGAAGGTGCTGCCTGAACAGGAGAGGGACTGACCAGAGCCCCAGCGCTGAGGTTCTTATATAAAAATCCCCATATTTTACCTCCATGGAATGCGAAAAAGTAGACTGTATTGATTAATGTGCTTAATAAAGCACATGTTGGTGTGCATAGTCGGTGTGCACTGAAGCCATTTTACGTCTCCTTGGTATTAACACATCTAAATTTTAAGTCCTTTTCATGTTTAGGATAGTACTAAAAATTAAGTCCACCAATAACTTTTGTTTTTAAAGGCAGGATCTCACTCTGCACTCCTGGCTGGCCTTGATCTCACAGCACACCTACCAGAGCCTCCCACGTGCTGGGATTAAAGGCATGTACCACCACACCAGCCACAATATGTTTTGCTATAGAGCTAACCATATGAAATTATGTTTGGGTCAAAAATGGTCAAATTGCAGTTTATGCCAATTATCCTCATTAAAATGTGATTTTACTTTTTTTAAATTAACATTTTAATTGCCAAATCATAATTGTATTCATTTATGTGGTATAGTGTGATGTTTTAATAAGCACAGATAATATGTAATAATGAAGTCCCTATTTTTTCTTGAGGTTATTGCTTTCCCTATACAAATGTGGATTGGGCCTACCTTAAAGGAAGCTGTCCTTTGAAACCCCACTGCACTCCACTGTCCACACTAACTAAACAAGCTGAAACCAATGTTCAGATAGACTCTCTTGTTCATTAGTTCCTGCTTTCATCCATTTCTTTAAAAAAAAAAAAAAACAACTTTTGTTTGATAATATAATGTTGATTCTTCACCATGATAATAAATTTCTTGAGGTCAGGGTCCATATCTTCAATGCCCTATAAAATATGCTAATTGCCAAATTAAATAGTTCTCATAAATATCATTTTTAGATTTCTATGAAAATATTGTGAAGGGCTTTATCACAAAATTTTTTAATTCTTTTAAATAACATATTCCTTAATATATTTAAAATGAGTTTTATTTACATACAACTATTTTGTAAATGTTTCTATATAGAATTAGGGGTATCCAGCCGGGAGATGGCTCAGTGGATAAAGCACTTACCATGCAGTACCTGAGTTCAGATTCCCAGACCCCACATTAAAAAGCCAGAAGCTATAGTGGGTGTCTATAATTCTAGTACACCCATGGAAAGAAGGAGTCAGAGACAGACCTTCCTAGAAACTTATGGAACAGATGGCCTGGCAGACAGAGCAGTGAGCACCAGTGACAGTCCTTCTTCAAAAAATGAGGAGAGAGGAAGGGCCACCCTAAAGTTGTCTTCTGATATCCACAAATACGTTGTTGTGGGCAGACACCCCTCACACATACATAGTCACACTGAAAAAAAGGAAAAAAGAAAGGGAGGGAGGAAGGAAGGAACTGGGAGTATCTATGACAGATTTTGGCTAATCCAAATACCTGGGCACATGCTAGAACTATTTTTTTTTTATTGGCCACCAACCAGTATGCACAAAAACATGTGTCATGTGTGAGTTTCATATGAATATCATATGAACCTCCAGCATGGGAGGGACCTAAAGGGCTTCCTGGATCAGAAGGGTCTGGGTAGTAGAGAATGTCTTTGCTGACAGATAAACATGGAACCTCATTTGTTTTCATAAAGGTACTCCTCTTTATGCTGCTCACTTTCGTCCAGGACAGTACGTGGACGTCACAGCCAAAACGTAGGTACTCAGCAGTTCTTTCCTCATTTTCCTCACTGATGACAGTGAAAGAAGCAGTCTTTCAAGTCAGTGACTTGAACATGCGTTCTCATTCTGATCTCTAAAGTCACTGATGACGCTGACTTTTAATTTGCACTGGATTAATTTTATTTAAGGAGTTTGCATCAAGTAAACTGAGATGTGTGTTTCTTGAAATGGGTCTAGGAGAAAAGCCACTTTTTTTTTCTGGCTTGAACACCAATGACAACATACGACCTGCTGTAGAAATGTATGAGCAGTGCTGACTGGCTTAAGAGTGTTGTGTGGTGTAGTTTGGGGCTGTTCTTTCCAATTGTAGGAAATAAATTAGGAAGATTTTCTACTGTTTGTAAAAATGGTTGTTGTGTTTTAGTAAGTTTACTTGACATAACTGTAAAACACTTAAAATTGTTTAATCAGAAACTGGAGAAAAGAAGTCTCATGCCGGGTGTGGTGGCACACGCCTCTAATCCCAGCACTCAGGAGGCAGAGGTAGGAGGATCGCCATGAGTTCAAGGCCACCCTGAGACTACATAGTGAATTCCAGGTCAGCTTGGGCTAGAGTGAGACCCTACCTCAAAAAAACAAACGAAAAGAAAAAGAAAAGAAAAGAAGTCTCATACCTTGGGTCTTCAATACCACAGTATTTTACTCCTTAGTATTAAATAAGTTAGTCTCTGCCATGACAGCAAAATAGCTTCAACAAGGTTTGATTTCATAGAAGTCAACATTTAATTGTCACTGAAACAGAAATGCTGGCTTTTGTGTCAAATTCAGCCTGGACAGTGATATTTTTGTCACCATAGCCTTTTCACACTTCAACCATCATTACAAGTGGCATAGTACTGGATACATGTTCTCCCAAAAACATTTAAATCATAGAAAATTAGATTTTTAAAAATTGGTTGGAGGCTAGAGAGATGATGGTTCAGTGGTTAAGGTGCGTGCCTGCAAAGCCTAACCACCCAGGTTCAGTTCCTCAGTACCCACATAAAGCCAGGTGCACAAAGTGGTGCATGTATCTAGAGTCTGCAGTGTCTGGCCCTGGTGCACCTATTCTGTGTGTCTATCTCTCTCCTATCTCTCTGTGTTTGAAAATAAATAAAAATATTTTTTAAAAATTGTTTGAGTTTATTTCAGTGAGGAATGAAGAAGCCAAGTCCATATAAATGTTCACAGAAAAACATTTATATTGGCGTTCATGCGACCTGGAATAAGCAAATCTCCTGATAGCAGTTTGTTCTGTCAGCATAGATCACACTTTCGTTACTTTGTGCCTCAGTGTTCTCCTGTCAGTCACTTGACAGTATCAAGGTTATGCTAGCTAGGAACAGGCTTTGTTTGGTTTGATCTTCCAGAGAGAGAGAGAAAATACATGTTCTTGTGTTTGTTTTGTGGTGCTGACATTTAAACAGAATAGCTTTTATCCAAAAAACAAAACAAAACAAAAAAAAACCTGAATGAGTATTAGCCTCAGTTTCCCTAATGCTCACAATGAGAAACATGCATTTCTATTCCACTGTCACAGAATTTTTAATACAGACCATTACAGAAGCTACTAGATACCTTCACTTTGTTGAGCTATGTAGAAAGGAAGTGGGATAGATGGGTAGGAGAAAGGTATTTTTAGAGATCATGAGCCTGTCCTTATTGTTTCCTGTCCTCTGGTTGCCATGGCCTTGGGCCTTGTCCCTAGTCACTGAGGCCGGTAGCCACTTGTCCCTTGGAGCTACATGTGTTTTGCTTCTTTTTCAAGAACTCAACATATTGGAGCTCTAAAGCTTCAGATTGGCTAGTTGGGCAAACTGTTCTGATCAGTTCTTCATGTTTTCATTTCTCAGTGCCCAGCTTGGATCAGCATGCAGCTTTTCAAATGCCCGTTATGAATGCTCCTCTCATGCTGCTGTTGAGAGTATTTGGCTTTTTAAAAGTTATTTTTAAGACTAGTTTTCTTGTGAATTGAAAGTAAAATGGGAAGTTTTTTTGTAAGGTCTTGTTCCTAGAAAACAAGATGTGATGGTTTGATCCAGGTGTCTCCCACAAGCGAATATGTTCTGAATGCTCCATCCCCAGCTAATGGCAATTTGGGTATTGGAACCTTGTTGGAGTTGTGTTATTGGGGGTGGGCTTATGGGGTTATAGCCAGCTTCCCTTTGCCAGTGTTTGGAACATTCTCCTGTTGCTTTTGTCCACCTGATATTGGCCAGAAAGTGATGTCCACCCTCTGCTCATGCTGTTGTTTTCCCTGCCTTCATGGAAGTTCCCTCTCATCCGTTTGCCAAAATAAACGCATTCCTCACATCAAGCTGATTTTAGTCAGGTTCTTTGTTGCAGCAACGAAAACGTTGTCTACAACAGTTTTGGTACCAGAGAGTGGGATCTGTCATAGCTGCTAGAACCCTAATTCTGTGGTTTTGGCCTTTTGGAACTGATTTGTAGGAGAGATACTTGAAACCTTAGCCTAAGAGATGCAGTGCTGTAAAGTATAGCTTGATAGACCATTCTGGTCAAAATTGGAAAGACCTGAATGCAGTGAGAACTATGGGCTATGAGGTTTGGCTTATGAGGGTGAAAAAGAACTTTGCCAGGACTGTGACCGAAGTGGTTTGTGTGAGAGGCTTGCTGCATTTGGCCTGCCTGTGTCCTGCCTTGTGCAGGGTTGCCTTGTATAGAAACAAACTGATGTGAGCAGATGGAGATGGCATAGAAAGAAATGAAATCTTTGGGCTGAAACAGCATTGTTTGTGAGATGACAACCATTGAGATTGAGCCATGTGATCTGCATTGGGACAGCAGGAAGAATGAGGACTCTTTTGAAGTAGGGGGCCTGAAAGTTAAAGTTTTCCTGCTCTTCAAAGTTGGCTTCCCCTCCCACCCCACACGGGCAGTGTGAAGCAGGTGTGTTGGATTACCTGTGTAGAGACTCAATGGAGCCATGAGGATGAACAGTGAGTTGCAGTGGAGACCCAGTGAAATGCCAGGACTGTAGGGATGGCTGCCAAGGAGAGCTGCCAATACTGGATGAAGTTTTCCTGGACTGTGAGTAGCCGAGCTAGAGTGGCGAAATTGGAACACCAAACATCAGTCACTGGTTATTAGGAGACTTGGAGTTATAGAGTGATGTTGCCCTGTTTTAAATCTTGTATTGGTTCAGTCTGTCTTTGCTTAATGCCCAGTACCATCTTTTGTGGTATGTTTTCTGACATTATAGAACCCAACCAAAAGCAGCTTGTGGAGGAATGGGTTTATTTTGGCTTACAGACTCAAGGGGAAGCTCCATGATGGCATGGAAAATGATGGTATGAGAAGGGGAGGGGCAGCACCTCCTGGCCAACATCTGGTGGACAACAGCAGCAGGAGAATGTGCCAAACACTGGCAAGGGGACCTGGCTAGAACTCCCATTAGCCTGCCCCCAACAACACAGTTCCAACGAGGTTCCAGTTCCCAAACTGTCATCAGCTGGGGATGGAGCATTCAGAACACATTCGCTTGTGGGGTACACCTGGATGAAAGCATCACATAAGATTATGTAAAACTGTGTGCTAACCTCAAACCTAAATAGCCAAGAAGAGCTGGAGAATGGTCTTGGACTATAAAGTAGGAGGTGGTCAGCCTAAGAAGAGAAAGGAGAACCACCACTGGAGAAGACACTTGCTACTATGTGGCTGCAGCACAGGGTTTGTTAGTTTTTCACTGTTCAGGGTATGGGGTTCCCCTATATGAAGGCACACTGTATTCTGGTGTGCATTCCTTCCTGTAAACTGACTGGGCTGGATGCTCCCTGCAGCTGCAGCTCTTGGAGCAGCATTTTCCTATCCTATTCCCTCAGATCCTTCTAGTTGCTTGTAGATTTGTGGGACCCTGTGCCTACATGGGCTTCATTTGGATTCCCTCTGAAGCAGGATTGGCTGCTGAGCTGCACATGGTTCTGTTGATGCAGTTTCTGTTCCTTGCCACTGACTTCCCTGGGTGGAGGGGTTGTGCCTACATGCATTTGTTTTCTTTTTTTCCTCTTTGAATTCTGTAATGCCCTTTTCCTGGTGCTTCTCATTTGGAGTGGAGCAATTCTACTTAGAGTTAAAGGGGTTTTTTTGGCTAATAAGAATATTCTTTTCTCCATCAACTGGAAGGAACTGTTTTGAGGGTATAAATTCTGTGTCCTCTCTATCTTTTACCACTGTGACTGACTGAGGGCCAGGGATTTTTCTGCCTTGTCATCTGTTCCTAGCCCCTCTTTTAAAATGTTAGGACTTCTGGGTTCCATCTGCTTGATTATTAAGACACACTGGAGAAGAGGCATGTTCAGTGCCATGCTTGGGAGCGGAGAGAGGATGGCTTTGGCAGCAGTAGCTGCTGTGCTCACACTGCCATCTCCCAAAAGGCTTGGCTGCCTTCTCCCAAAAGGCTTGGTAAGCACAGCCTTGATGGGCCCATCCTCAGAGCTTCTGACAGTTGTAGCAGGTTCCCAGGTGATAATGGAACACACTTTGAGAAGCACTGCATGGAAAATAGTCATATTTATCAGCTAAACATTTCTTCTTGCCACTTCTTTATGAAGCATGGAATTTGGAATACTTTCTTTCCTTAATTATAGTCTGGTTCTAACATCTAACCATATGTTTCAAATCAAGTGTTATAAAAGTGGACCTGTTTTTATTCATATCTTAGTTGGTATAAACTGAAAATTGGCCTGTTAAATAATTGGGCTTCATTTTTTTTCTTTTCATTAAAAAAAGAGAAGAAATGTGTTGTTAACCTGACTTGTTTTGAGTAGTTGAGTTATTTTTTACCTCATGCCTTCAGTTTTAATTGCTAGGTTAAATAGTATAGAAATGGCTAGGTAAATTAATAAAATATATTAAAAAGGAAAAACACTGCTAAAAGAAAATACAGTGTTTATCTTTTATCAAGTTTTGGGTGAGCAAGGTGTGGTGATGTGAAGAACAGAAGTGGTGGGCTATATCCACATGATTAACACTTTCCTGTAGGTGTCTTACTTAACTTTGACTTCATGACCATGCCTGAAGTAATTTGTTTCTGTTTGTGTAGAATTACTTATTTCTCAGCTATTAAAATAGGAAGTCCATACTAAAATTTTCAGAAGATGCTTATTCAGTTATTTGTTTGATTTTATTTTTGGAAAAGGATAATCTAAAAATCTTTCTATAAGCCTCGGTTAATTGGAATAATACTTACATTTTCAGGCATAAACTTATTAAAATTGTCTTTAAATTCATATTGCTGTTTGAAATGAAAATGAAAACAAAGCCGGGCGTGGTGGCGCACGCCTTTAATCCCAGCACTCGGGAGGCAGAGGTAGGAGGATCACTTTGAGTTCAAGGCCACCCTGAGACTACATAGTAAATTCCAGGTCAGCCTGGGCTAGAGTGGGACCCTACCTTAAAAAAACCAAAAAAAAAAAAGAAAGAAAATGGAAACAATAAAAAATGGTCACTTATCTGAGTAATGTTCTCCTTAGTAGTAAAAATTAAAGCAGTGGGAAAAGGAAATGCCATCGATAGAATACCTCCACCCGAGTTCACTGCAGTTCAGTTTGGGCTCTTATATTAAAATGTGTAAAGGAGCACTGCTACCCATCAAAGTCTTAAAAGAGGTGGTTAGAAAGTCAGGCAGGGACAGGGGATGTAGCTTAGTGGGTAGAGTGCCTGCATGTGTGAAGCCCTGAGTTCAATCCCCGGAATGGCATGAGACGGGGTGTGGAGGCACACTCCTGTAATCCCAGCACTTGGGCGGTAGAGACAGGAGGATTGGAGATTTGAAGTCATACTCAGCTATGTAAGGAGTTTGAGGCCAGCCTGAGCAAAATGAGTCCCTGTCTAAGAAAGAAATGGATGAATTGGATGGGAGGGAGGAAAAAATAGAAGGAGAGAAAAGAAAGCCAGATGGGTCTTAGAAGAACATGGACTCTGCAGCCTACACTTTGTCCTGGGGCAGCATACACACCATGGTGAGCCTGAGGACAAAGCAAGCTGTGTGCTTGCTGCCTTACCTTCACAGTATGATGCTGCCCTGTTCTGTTTGGTTTTATTTTTAATAAATGACTACTTTCTAGCCACTCAGAGCATAAGTTTGTAAGCACTGATGAAACGATCTTCAAAATGAGTGGTTGGATTATAAAGGTACCTAATCTCTGAAAACCAATTCCCCTTAAATTAGTCAGTGAATGTCTTTTAAAATAAAGGCTAGGGCTGGCAAGATGGTTCACAGTGAAAGGCACTTGCTTGCAAAGTCTGCTGGCCCAGGTTCAGTTCCCTAGTGCTCACATAAAGCCACATACAAAGTAGCTCATTTTTTTGGAGTTTGCAACAATAAGAGACCCTGATGCGCCCATACACTCATTCTCTCTCTCACTCTCACTCACATTCTTTCTCCTTGCAAATAAATAAAAATATTTTAAAATAAAGGCTAGAATTTGAGAGGGAGTGTTTTAGGTATATATTTTGTTGCCAAAAACAGTTTTTTATAGTAGATATCTGTAATTGCCTCCCTATTCTTTAACTCTGCCAAGGAATGGCCTTTTACTCAGGTCAGCAAGCTGAGGCCTAGTAAAGGAGAGGCAGCCTAGGGCACTGGCTGAAGGAACTGGCCGCTCAGTAGCTCCGTGATCTATAGTAGTTTCTGAGCCTCTTTATTACTTCATCTTCACAGCAGTTAGCTTAAGAGGATTGGCTGCTGTCACTATGGTTGATAGTACTGTTTTTTGTTTAAAATTTTAAAGTGAAGTTCTATGTTTTCTTCAGTAAGAAATACATTTAAATTAATAGAAATCATGAAGTCATTAGGAATTCAATTCTAGTATTTTCCAATACATCAGACATTTTTAGACTAATTTTACATAGCAAAGTAGTAGTAGCTTTACAAAATGGTCTCAAATTTTAAAATCACATACTACATCTAGAATTTATAGACTAATGAGGATGCCCTTGAAATAGGTTCAGTGCCTTTGATTTGCTGGGATATTTTTACATGTTTGTCCTAATGTGTTTCTTAGGAGACAGTATGGCCTGGGTTGAAGGCATGGCTGGCCAGATGTTTACATTGGCCAGGAATTTGACCCTGAGTAAGTAGCTTAACTTGTCTGGATTAAGCTTTCCTTATCTTGATGAGAGCAGAGGATTAGTTTCTAAAGTTTCTTTCCGTTTTCCAAGTAGTCTCACTTACCCTTCATGTACTCATGAAGCAGTGGCACTGGGCAGTGGTTTCATGGGGACCTGCAGTTCTAATCACTGAAGAACTAACTTGATGGGAAACAGGCACAGTAAATATTTGAGGTCTGTGAGCATTGTGGTGTTTTGAAATTGCTCATTCTGCCATTGACAGCTTTAACACAACATAGGCAATAATGCATTTTTATATTCCAATAAACCTTACTTATAAAAATAGGTGGGCAGTGCAGGTCGCAATAAGAGAGTGAGCAGCAGGGCTCTGGCTGAGTTTCCATGTAGCAGGGGAGGGCTTCCAAAGAGCATTAAGGACACAGAAGTAGGTAGTGATCATGGAAGGACGGAGGGCAGCCTGGTGGAGAAATACTGCCTAACACGAGGACATAGAATTCTGAACCTGCACGTTTACATTGAGGAGTTACTTGTTTTCTGTTTACTATAGTGGTACTGGAGTTTTCTGTAAAAGGATTCTCATCTTTCTGCACTAAAATATTTATGAATAAAATGATAGGATATCTGGAATTTGCTGCCAAAAAGTATATTGGAATTGCAAAGAAGACAGGCAGATTAAGCACTGTAGGCCTGGGGTCAGTAACTGGCAGTGAGTGATTGATACCTCGGGCTTATGTGCAAGTAACTGCTCCTTAATATGCTAAAATTTACATGATAAAATTTATTTTATGAAAACCATGTGCATTTCCAGGAAGTAATTGGAGAGGAAAATAGAGTGTGGAGGTGGGTTGTAGATATGAGGAGGAGTAGCATCTTTCAAACAGAACTCGAGTGATGCAGGAAGAGAGAAAAGTGCAGAAGGCAGTGGCAAGGGAGAGATGGTGGAGTTCTCACAGGACTGAGAAGAAATGGCTTTCAGTGAAGCTGTATAGTCACTCCTTACCTCGTGGACTTTTTTTTTGTCCCCCAGTACAAGTATTAAAAAACATTGTCCTACAAAGTAAAGAAATGCTTGATGGATTTGCTCCTGACATGTAGGTTTGCATGTAATATGACAAGAGGGTGATATTCCTGTAGCAATGATGGACAATTCTGACTTCACTTGTAAGCCCTCCTCCCTTCTTCCTGCTCCCTTTTCTTAAAAAATTTTTTTCTATTTTTTTCATATTTATTGTCAATAATTAGATATACTGTTTGAGCAAGTCTTATGATGGTACCCCCATTTCCCTCCTCCCTGTCTCCACCCCACTGAGGACCCTCCTAAAGTGAGCTTGCTGGACCAGTCTATGGGATAGGGGGTTATGGATTGTATGAGAGGTAGCCAGTATTTTTCTCCCCCACCATGGCTCTTAAAATTTTTCCTCCCCCTCTTCCGCTCAGATCCCTGAGTCATGGTAGGTTTTAGGTCTGCTTTACTGTTGAGGTCTTAAGAGTCTCTGCCCACTAAATGTTGTAACTCATTATGGACAATAAATTTAAAAAAAAAAAAAGAAGAAGAAGAAAAAAAAAAAAGAGAGTCTCTGGATTTCTGCTTTGGATTGTGTTGGGTGTCCTCAGGGTCTGTCTCCATGATCCTTTCCCAGGTTATCTGACTTGCTGTGAAGGTAGGTCTCTTGCTCATTTCATCACTTTCTAAGGTTTCATTTGGGCTCTATATCATAAGTCAGGGGTGGTTCATCTCCTGCCTGGGTGACAGGCAGCATCTCTGGTCCTGTTGGTGGGATTGGGTTGTCCATGGTTCTCACTGCCTTTTGAAACCTATAAACAGAATCTCCAATGGAGAGTGAGATCAGTATAGATTAAATGAGACAAACTTTGTTAATTTGGCAAGATTCCAATGGGTATAGCCTCTCTGTAGATCTCTGGTTAGTGGGGGTTTCCCCTTGGAGCCCAGGTTCTTGATCTTCATATGGGATTACCTTGGATCCCAGTTTCATTTAAGGGTTACCTGCCTCTGAGTAGATCTCTTAGCCAATTAAAAAGCCATTGATTACCCACCTAGGTTTAGTGCCACTATTGCATGGATGAGCACTTCTTGGCATTACTGGTCTCTGCCAGTCTTCAGCATTCTCGTAGCATCATTCAGTGTTGTATATCAACAACAACTGCTTTCTTGGAATATCTTTGGTCAGTTTCTCCTGGCAGCTTGTATAATGCTTTCTAGCACTACACATGCTACCATCTGGGGGCTTGGATACCATTCTTGATTAGGCAGGGTCTCTCGGTACTGTATGATGACAATCTGTGGTATCTTCAGCAGTAGGGTCTTTTCTTTTGCCTGGGGCAGATATTCAAGAGCTTTAACATAAGCCAGTCTTAGTTTGGGGACCTTGTGGGTCTCTTCATTCAACAGCTCATTGTGGGAAGTAATCAATGACTGAGACCTGGAGTTACAGGCCAGAGGAATTTGTTTTGGGATTAGGCTACCTCCTACCCTATTCAGGGCCCCTCTTACCTGATGATGCTCACTGCTTCCTCAAGAGCTCACTGCATGAAAATAAGGATTTTATGGTATCTTTCGTTATTGGTTTAGATTGGTGTGTAAGTCCCCCTGTCCTCCCCTTCTCCCCCCCCCAATTCCTTCCAGCCCTTTTGCCCATCTCTCAATTCATGTTACAGGTTTTTTTTTACTATTCAGGCTTCACCTGGTTAGGAACCACATATGAGGGAGAATACGTGGCATTTGACTCTGTTCTTGGGTGAAGTTGCTAATAGTGTTTTGCTCTAAGTTCATCCACTTTTCTTTAAATTTCACTGTCATTTTTCCTTTCAGCTGTGTAGAATTCCATAGTATATATTTACTACAACTTTGATATCTATTTGGGTTGATTCCAGTTCATAGCTATTATGAATTGACCTGTTATCTTTAAGTTGAGAGGCACGCTCAGTTCATATTTGCAGACTGTAGGACAAGAGAAAGAAATCCGTCCTCTTTCTGCTTATGCCAACAGTGACCTGTGTTATACTGACTTCTCTATGCATGCACCGGGATTGTTGTGTTCTTCGTGCATTTAAAGTGTATGAAGGGGCACGGGGTGAGGAATAAGGGCAGTTGTCTTCTAGATTAAGCCTCAGAGGATTATTTAAAGTAAATTTTGATATAGTATAATTACTCTAGAGTTATTTTTATGTTCTTATTTTTAGACTAAAGTTGGGATTCTGAAATCATGTTTTTTCTTCCTGGTTGGTTCTGTGGCCATGAATTATAAAGTACACTGGGTAGCCTGTCATGGTGCTCACACCTGTAATCTCTGCACTTGCGCTGAGGCAGGAGGTTCTCTACCAGTTCAGGCAAGCCTGGCCAGTCTGCACTACAGAGTAAAACCTCATCTCAAACAAACACAGTGAGGGAGATGGAGTGTGTATGTTATATGTTCATAGTTTTCCATACAATTTTATCTTCTATGACTTATGTAAATATTGCCTTTGAAATGTGCCCAATATGTTAAGAAAAGACTAGTTCATTTCTTATTTCTGTTTTTGCTTGTGTTCTCAAGTTGGATCACAATTGGGGGAAGTCATAGAACAGATAACTTGCACCTCCCATGGACCAACAGGTGCCCCTGTTCCCAGGCACTGAATTAAGCCACTAATTTGTCATGTCATTTGTGTCTTGGCACTTTGTTTAAAGGTTATTTACTGAGGAGGTTCCTGTTGTGCACAGTATAATCGCATGATGTATTCCAGACCTGGATTGAAAAACAATCTGTAATTAGCTGACAGATTAATTAGTACTTTCAGAATACCACTTTCATCTTGTAATCACTTACTCTTAAAACGAGCTCAATAATCTTCTGTAATTTACCTGGCTTGCATCTTATTTGTGCATCCACTCACGCTATCTTTTTAAGGAAGAGAACTCAGAAGGTACTAGAAACTTCTACAAAGAATGGCCCATGTTCAAATGTGGTCTTTTTAAAAGCATGATTTCTTAAGATTAGTGTTGCTAGTTTTTCTCTCGCCCTTCAATGTTATTTGCTAAATGCTAGAATAGGCCCAAATTCTTCTTTTGGTATGTCTCTTTTCTTTTTAAGTTGTTGAGATTTTTACAAGTATGCTCTAAAACTCATATTATATGGAAACATTTATTGAATTTCTGAAGCATATTATCAGTAGTGCATTTATTCTCTATGAGTGTTAATCTCTATAAAATTATATAGTGGTTTTCCATTGACTATACATTAAATTTCTATTTTATCTCTTTGATAGGAATGTGCATTATTTTCTGTTATCATGGCAAAAAATTATGTACATGTACATTATTTTATTCACCTATCTTGAAGAATTATTTATTAACAAATTTTGATGTGTGGTTTGATAGCACATGCCTGTTGGGCTATATGTATAATTTATAATTGTTTTTCAGATTGGATTTATCTAAAACCATTTTATTTATAGGACTTTCTTCAGCCTATTCATGTCTGATAATTTTAAAAAATATTTTATTTATTTATTTATTTATTTATTTATTTATTTATTTTAAGAGAGAGAGAGAGGCAGAGGCAGAGAGAGAGAATGGGCATGCCAAGGCCTCCAGCCACTGCAAATGAACTCCAGACACATTTGCCCTTTTGTCCATCTGGCTTTATATGGACACTGGGGAATCGAACTATAGTCCTTCTGTGTTGCAGGAAGACGCCTTGACCGCTAAGACATCTCTTCAGCCCGATAATTTTTTTTAATAAGTGCATAGCAAGTCCTTGTGAAAATAGCATTGTTTTCTTAATCTTTTTCTGTTTTGTTCTTTTTGTAATTGGCCTGTACTAATCATAGCTAGCTTTGTTGAGATTACAGAAACCACCTTATTAATATGTTGACAGGGCTGATGAGGTGGCTCAGTGGATAATGTGCTTGGCATGCAAGCAGGAGGACCAGTTTAGAACCTCAGTGCTGGGTAGACAGAGACTAGTGATCCCCCAGGCAAGTTGGCTAGTTGGACTAGGTCCCTGCTTAGTATGCATTGGAGAGTGATTAAGAAGACACCTGAAGAAAAAAAAAGACACCTGATGTTAACATCTGGCCCACACATACATGCTCACACACCACACATACACATACAAAAAAAAAAGAATGACAATGAAAAATATTTTTCTCTTTGCAAGCAAGTGCCTTTAACCACTGAGAAAACTTCATCTTAAGAGTATATAAATACATGTAGAATAGTCCTACAATTTCTCAAGTGTACTGATACACTTGATGTTCAGAGATACTATTTAGTAATACTTGAACCTTGCTGTAGTTAACTTATTTTGCTAGCTAATAGCATTTGAAATAAAATGTTTTCATTAAAAATTAGATTTTTAATTTAACCTCTCCTGCTGCTGCTAAGAAAGTGTACAGTCAGAAATATTTTACAGTTGACTCATTCTGTAAATTCTTTTATTTTTTTTAGTATTGGTAAAGGTTTTCAGGGTGTCATGAAAAGATGGGGATTTAAAGGCCAGCTTGCTTCTCATGGTCAAACGAAGACCCATAGGAGACCTGGTGCCATATCAAGTGCTGTGAGTATAGCTAATGATGCTTTGGGGAAGGTTAAGGGAGGGTCTCAGTGTGCAACCCAGGCTCACCTGGGATTTTTAGTGATCCCCCATCTCACCCTCCCAAGTGCTAGGATTGCAGGTATAAGCCACCTCTCCTGGTGATGCTCTATTTAATGCAAAAATACACAACTCCTGCACATACACTGTTCAGTCTTTTTATATGATTAAGCCACATAATTTTGATCTGACTTCAGGTGGGTCCAAGTACTTGTCACTCTTTTATGAGTTCTGGTCTTGCCCATTCTCCAGAGCCTGCAGACCTATGAGTAGTATTCCCTATATCTTCCTCCCTACCGTCCTATCTAAGATGCTGACGCCAACTGCAGCTAACCCCTCTGGTTCTTTCCAATGCTTATTTTGTCCTAGGGGAAGCAGCTGTGTAAGTTTGCTGTATTAGTCAAGGCTCTCTAGAGGAAAAGAACCAAGAGAATGAATTGTAGTAAATAAAAAAGTGATTTATTGGATTAGCTCATGGCAGTCTCACAATAGCAGTCTGCAAACCTGAGAGTCAAGGAACCAGTCACCACTCAGTCCACGTGGCTGGATGCCTCAGCAGTCCTAATCCAACACTGAAGGCCTAAAGGCTTCCTGGGGAGCCATCCAGGCTGGAAGGCTGAGGAAGCTTTGTTCCAGTGCCAACAAAGACATGCACGACAAGCACCAGCAGCAGCGAGGGACAGAGATTTCTTTCTCCTTCACATAGCCTTAGAACAGGGTCTTGCAGCCCTATCCCAGACTTTTTAGCTTCCTGAGTCTGTGGACTTTCCTTCCTGCACTGCCCTCCCAGGAAGGGATGTTCATTTCCAGCTCCCCTGAGCTTCTCAATTCTGCCCCCACCAAACATAATTAAAAAGATCAAGTTGACAACAAAACCTAACCACCACAGTTGCCAAGGATAATTCCATGGACCAGGGGCAGGTGATAGAGAGTAAGTGGAGAAATAATAAACATAATAAATGAAGAAAAGCCCCCATGGATTTCTGATTTCCTATTTCCCAGAGGTAGAGCATAAAGTGCCTGGTGTGTGTGATGAGACTGGGAATATTCCTACTTGGAGCTTCAGAGTAATACAAGGTCAGCCTTTAAAGATTGAGATATATTTTGTTTTTCTTATATCAAAAAAAAAAAAAAAACAGATTAAAACCTCTCTTAGTAAGTTCTTGCCTGACAGTAATAGATTGTGTATTCAGACATCTTAATTTTTGCCATTTTATGTACTGAAAGGTGGAAATAAATCTGTTGGCAAGAATGCCAGGAACTAGGCTTCAAATCTATGTTGGGAATACTAACACTGCAAGGCTTAGGAAGGGCATCAGGACATCTTAATGAAACCACATGTGTACTTACCTTCAACATAGCAAGACTGCTTCTAGAAACGTACACTGGAGATATTCTCCCCCAAATACATTTATTCTAATTAACAAGCCTAAATACCCAAGTCCATACTTGGGAATTTGGGTTGGTAATCTACATTGTATTTACTTAGCAGAATACTGTACAGCTGTAAAAAGAAAGAGTGAGATCTTGAGATGTGGGAAAGAGAAGTGATTTGTGGCATATTAGGAAGCACACATTTTCTGTTTATTTTTGCAAAATGAAGGGTCAGGAAAGTGAAGCAGAAACTATTGAGATTACTTACCTACAAGGGCTGGGAAGAAGCAATACAGAAGAGCTTAGGTGTGGCAGGAGTTACATTTCCCCAGGTATGTTTTTTTATGTTGTACTTTCTACCCTCTGGATCCTTGTCAATGTTTTATATGTTCAAAATAGAAACAAGGAAGGAGTTAAATCCAGAATAGAATATAATTGGAAATGAGTCTGAGTATACAGATGAGTGATAGCCACACTGAAGAGAACAGTAACTAATAGTAACTAAACCATAGCATTCCACTACAGTGAACATGCCCAGGGTACAGGTCTTGATTTTTAAACACTGTGCTCCTACTAAGAGGAACTCCTTGGACATGTGGCTTATTTAATAATTCATCGTAGACAAGGAAGCAAGGTGTGCTTTAACAATGACAGACACATGCAAAGGACACAGAAGCCAGCTTAACTAGCCTTCCATTTATCAAACTGGGACAGTTGGGCTTCAAACTAAAAAGTAATAGTAACAGAATTCAAGAATAAGGAGCTGAGGCCACAGGATCAAGAAGAGTTGAAGGCCAAGCTAGGCTGTACAAGACCCTGTTGCAAAAACAAAGTAATAAAGATTAGTAGAATAAAATCAGATAATATATCCTGAATTCCTACTAATATAAACTGAATAGGTCCATAAATAAGGAGGTTTGATAAAGTGGGATGTTCTTCCTAACCAATATAGTGCCAACTCATAGATGTACACAGAATGAGAAAGTACCATTGTTGGCCAGGATTTGTCAGCGGATATAAATCAAATGATAAAGCTTAGCAGAATCTAGATATTTACCTGTTCTCAAAGCAAATTGCTGGGGCTGAGGATGTGGCCCAGTTAATAGAGTGCTTGCTCTCAAACATGCACAAAACTCTGAGTTTGATCTCCAGTACAGAATAACCAGGCATGGTATCATATATCTGTAATTCCAGCACTCCAGAGGTGGAGGCAGGATAATCAGTTCAAGTTCATCCTCAGCTACATAATAAATTTGAGCCAGCCTTGGATACATGAAACCCCGTATTTAAAAAAAAAAAAGGGAAAACGTATGTTAACTACAAAGAGAAAAATAATAACCTGGATAGATTAAGCTATCCAACACCTTTTTAGGCAGGAAATAAAAGCGCACATGACCAGTATTGGACAAGCCATCATGCTGTGCCTCCTGATTCAATACTTGAGATGAGCACAGGCCTGGGATTGTAGTCTAGTGGTAGAGCTCTGGTCCTAGCAGGTGAGAGACCGGAGGAGAAGGGGAAAAGAGGAAGGGAGAGAGAGAGGTCTCTTGTCCTAGCTCCCAGCATGTGCGAAGTCCTGGAAGAAGAGAAGGAGGGGTGGAGGGAGAGAAGGAAGTCTCTTGTCGTAGTTTCTGTGAAAACCTGAGTTCAATCCCCTAGACCAGAAGAGAGGGAGGGAATGGAGGACAATTTAAGCAGATGTGTTTCGAGTGAGCTACTATTAAGATTACTACATCCCCTGCAGTGTGGATGTGATATGGGTTGCTGCTAATTAATAATTGTAAGCAACGCGGGGAGAGAGAGAGTTTTGGAATCCTCCCTTCCCCCTCCTCCTACTCCGAGTTCTTGTCCTCTAATGCCAAAGAATTGTACACAGGGACAGAATTAAATTTTAGTTACACATTTATTCTAATTCAGTAGATCAGGGAAAGGGGAGTTGGATGGGGAAATTGGATGT